>CAUYRH010009047.1:0-11214 GCA_963574655.1 Perodicticus potto
TATATAGTGATTAAGAAAATGCTATGAAGGCTATCTCTCACAGTACGATCAAAATGTTTCTGATTGTATATGAAGCACATTCTGCCCTATGATTGCACCAATGTACACAATTATGATTTAATAAAATTATTTAAAAAAAAAATAGCCAGGTGTTGTAGCGGGTGCCTGTAATCCCAGCTACTTGGGAGGCTGAGGCAAGAGAATCGCCTAAGCCCAACACCTGGAGGTTGCTGTGAGCTGTGACACCACTGCACTCTACCAAGGGCAACAAAGTGAGACTCTTGTCTCTTAAAAAAAAAAAGAAACAAATGTTAATAAATGTATTTTATATCTTTTATTTTACACCTTATTAGACTATACGACTTCATCCTATCAATTGTCTACTGTGCTATCAAAGTGTTTTAATATTTTGATTAAATTTGAATTCTTTCAGAGTAATGAACACTTGATATTTTGTGACAGAGATATCAAATTTTAATTGATAATTTATGTAGTCACTAAAGTGCTAACTATTGCTAATGACATTTTCCATTGTATGCCAGTTACGAACCCATGTTATTACCATAAAACTTGGCATATCAATTAATTTACACTAGTAACATCATTGATACAGAACAATTTAAACTCTGAGAAGAACTACAAACAGCATCTTCCTTTTTCATGTGCCAGATTCAGGGAAGTAGCCTAGTTTAACCATCTTGAGCTAAACGTACTTCACACAACTCAAATTTATTTCTTGAAGTATACAGTACAGGAGTACAATACCAATAGTTAAACCAACCCAAAAACCCTTAGAAATTAAACTAATCATACAACAAATACTTACTGATTATCTATTACATGAATGGTAATCCCTGGCCAAGAGCCAATTACTATCGTAGGAGTATTCCTACTGGAGAGCACACAACTGACCATTCTGGTTCTGAGTGTACAAGGCAAACTGCTGATTGTTTCTGACGACCCATGAGGCTTATTCAGAGAGAAAGTTCGCCAAGCTCACTGGCATATTTTTTCTTTTTTCTGTATTTCAAATATTAGACACTCAGTTACATTTTATACAATAAAGAGATTTGCAAAATGTAAAATAATGCCAGTTTTCTCAATGATTTTTTCTTTTCTTGAGACAGTCTCACTTTGTTGCCCTCAGTAGAGTACTGTGGAGTCACAGCTCATAGCATCCTCAAACTCTTGGGCTCAAGCAATCCTCTTGCCTCAGCTTCCCAAGTAGCTGGGACTTCGGGTGCCCACTACAATATCGTATTTTTTATTTTATTTAATTTACTTTTTTAAAAATTTTTCCTTTTTTTTGAGACAGTTTCACTGTGTTGCCCTAAGTAGAGTGCCGTGACATCACAGCTCACAGCAACTTCAAACTATTGGGCTCAAGTGAACCTCTTGCCTCAGCCTCCCAAATAGTTGGGACTATAGGCCCCTGCCACAGCTGGCCTGGCTATTTTTAGAGACTGGGGTCTTGCTCTAGCTCAGGCTGGTCTCAAACTCATGAGCTCAGGCAATCCATCCTTCTCTACCTCCCAGAGTGCTAGGATTACAGGTGTGAGTCACTGCGCCCGGTCCCAGCTATTGTGTGTATTGAGTATTGAGATGTGGTCTCATTCTTGCTCAGGCTGGCCTTGAACTCCTGAGCTCAGGCAGTCCACCCACCTCAGCCTCCCAAAGCGCTAGGATTACAGGCATAAGCCACCACACCTGGTGACTTCTTGTTTTTGTTGAAAAATATTTTCAGAAAAATGTTACTTAACACGTAGTAAGTTTATTATTGTGCCTTAAAGCATCAGGGCAGAGTACAGTGGCTCACACTTGTGATCCTAGTACTCTGGGAGGCCCAGGCCAGGAGGATCACACTTAAGCTCAAGAGTTCGAGACCACCCTTAGCAAGAGAGAAACCCTATCTCTACCAAAAATAGAAAAACTAGCCAAGTGTCAAGGTAAGCACCTACAGGTCCTGCTACTCAGGAGCCTGTGACAAGACCATTGCTTGAGCCTAAGAGTTTGAGGTTGCTATGTGCTATCATGACACCATGGCACTGTACCCAGGGCAACAGAATGAGACTCTGTAGCAGAAAATAAATTAAAGAAAAGAAAGAAAGAAATTATCAGTTTAAACTCATCACATTGTATCAACAGATATAATCCATATAAATAGAAACTCTTTAGTTTCCCCCAAATTTTTTAAGATATAAATGGGTTTGAGCCTAAAAAGTTTGAGAACCACTGCGATATTGGGAATGGTACCTCCCTCGTTTCACATTCCATACCTCTAACCAGTGCACAACAGGCTTGACACTTAGTAAACACTCATGACATGATAAAAGTTTTGTGCCAAGGTACCAACAGCTATCTATTTTTACATAAAGAGCCAAATGCAGAATTTTAATGTAATCCCACACATGAGACTATTGAAACCACTTGGTGTTTTTATGCATATGTCATCAACAAAATAACCAATAAAAGTACTGAACTCAGTACTACCATAGAAAAGAAGAAGCCTTAAAGGTATCAGGTCCAACTTTTCTAAAACAAGCCACATTACCACAGAAAACCCTTCTGGCAATTTAGTAACAGGTTCTTCTCCATCTGGGGCAGTGTTATAGTCCTAAAGCCAGAAACATATCCTACTACGGTAATAATAAGGCGCCTGTGGCTCAGCGAGTAGGGCGCCGGCCCCATCTACCGAGGGTGGCGGGTTCAAACCCGGCCCTGGCCGAACTGCATCAAAAATCAGCTGGGCGTTGTGGCGGGCGCCTGTAATCCCAGCTACCTGGAAGGCTGAGGCAAGAGAATCGTTCAAGCCTAAGAGGTGGAGGTTGCTGTGAGCTGTGACTCCACAGCACTCTACGGAGGGCGATAGAGTGAGACTCTGTCTCTACAAAAAATAAAAAAATAATAAAAAAAATAATAATAATTAATCAAACTGATATAACTTTAGGTGGCAGGTACCTGCTGCTGTAGACTATGGAGAGAATAAGCAAGCCCGACCTCTCTCCCTATAGAAACCAGTAGCGTCACTGCACAAATGCATAAGGTATGGTTTAATCCTGCACAAGCCTACCCTCAAAGGGTAAGTAAGGCAAAGGCACTCTGCTCTAATACTGTTCCCACTAAAGAATACTTAAATTAGTCTGGGGTTCTTAACCTTTAGACTATGACTCCTTCTTAGGCTCTAGAATGACTCTTGGGATCATCACTCAAGATTCACTGGGTTCATTTTTGATAACCAATTCTGACCATCATTTCCTACCACTACCACCTAAAATGTTTTAGGAACTACGATAAGAATTTGAAGGAACTATTTCAAATTGTTATGCGGAGACTTTTGCTTTCAGTCAAGTTGAAATAACAGAGATCATACTTGCCCACTTGCCTGAAACAACAAAACAGACAAAATATACATATAATGGTTTTCAACGCAGTGGACAGCAGATAACAAAGAAAACTGGTAACCGAGAGATACGAAGCAAACTAGGTGAGCTTTACAAATTGTCTCAGTTTACTAACTGAAAAGACTTTACAGATCACAAAAAAGGGAAGACAGGGAATGCAGAGGAAGCCCAGCAGTTTCCTGAATTAGGGAAACGAAAGCTGGGAATCTATAGAGATACCAAAGCAACTTGGTTTGCTAGAGGAGAAAACTCTACAGAGAAATTAAAATTACACCAAGACACAGTCCCTCTCAACTCGGTTTGCTAGAGGAGAAAACTCTACAGGGAAATTAAAATTACACCAAGACACAGTCCCTCTCAAATATTCAACTGAGTAATGATCAGTACTTAATCTGTCAAGAAATTACAAAAGGCCAGGGAATGAACCATGCAAAATGATTAAGAGAAGAAAACCACAAAGGCTCACCCAGCTGGAAATAGTGCCCATTCCCACCAACCAGGTGGAAAACTCCATTATTTGCAAGTAATCAGAGAGTGTATTCAGAAAGTTTTTCATTCAATAACGGCTAAAATTAGTCCCAAGCAAAACAGTGCTGGTCTTATCTAACAAAGTTTTCAAGGAAGACCCGAAAGAATAAAATTGTTTCCAAGTTAACTGCCTAACAGCTCACGACATTCACTACAATACAAAATATTCAGTGCTCAATAAGCTATAATGTCTGACAACCAATTAAAACTGAAAAAAAAAAGTCATGGCTCGGCGCCCATACACAGTGGTTATGACGCCAGCCACATGCACTGAGGCTGGCGGGTTTGAAACCGGCCCAGGGCCAGCTAAACAATGACAACTGCATCAAAAAACAGCTGGATGTTGTGGAGGGTGCCAGTAGTCCCACCTCCTTGGGAGGCTAAAAGAATCGTGTAAGCCCAAGAACTTGAGGTTGCTGTGAGCTGTGATGCCATAGCACTCTGCCGAGAGTGACAATTGTTAAGACTCTGTCTCAAAAAAAAAACAAAAAACCTTAAGAGTCATGGAAAAAAGCAAGAAAATATAGTGCGATAGTACAATCCATAATGAGAAAATCAATCAACAGAAAAGGACCCAGAACTGACAGAATTGGTAGACAAAGACTTTAAAATAGCTATTGTAACTGTATTCCCTTTATTCAAAAAGCCAAGTAGTAAGATTAAACATGTTAAGTAGACATGAAAAATATTTTTTAAAAATCAAATTGAACTCAGACAAAAAATACAATGTCTGGGATGAAAAATTAAATAGGTGGGATTAACAAGAAATAAGACATTCCAGGAAAAAAAAAATCAATAAACTTGAAGACACAGTAATAGAACCCATCCATAAAAAAGAGAGGACATTTGAAAAAAAAATCCCAGCAGTATCAGTAAGCTATGAGATGTCCAGCATGTCAAACACTCTAAAATACAGGTAAGAGCAGTGGAAGAGGAAACCAAAATATATGATGATATAATGGCCAAAATTATCCACATTAGATGAAAGTTATAAGCCCTCAGATCCAAGAAGTTCAACTAATACTAATCAAAAACATTAAGAAATTACACAAAGTCATGTCACCAAACTGCTCAAAAAAGCAATGAAACAAAATTTTAAAAGTAGCCAGAGAAAAAAGACATATTAATAAAAATGAAGATAGACAAGAATATTAGAGTACTTGCCAAAAACAATGCAAGTGAAAAGGCCATAAAATTAACCAATTATAAATGTGCAATCCAATAGTTTTAGTAAATTTAGAGTTGTGCAACCATCACTGCAATCCAGTTGTAATGAAAAGACAGTGGGGCAACACCTTTGAAGTACTGAGAAAAAGAAACTTGAAGAGAATTACATACCCACGAAAAATATCTTCCAAAAGACATGTTTAGACTGGGCATGGTGGCTCATGCCTAGCACTCTGGGAGGCCAACATGAGAGGATCCTTTGAGCTCAGGATTCAAGACCAGTCTGAACAAGAGAGAAACCCATCTCTACTACTTAAAAATTTAAAAAAAGATTAAAAATTAGCTCAGTGTTGGCTCGGCACCTGTGGCTCAGCGGGCTAAGGCACCAGCCACGTACACCTGAGCTGGCGGGTTCGAATCCAGCCTGGGCCCGCCAAACAACAATGACGGCTACAAGCCAAAAAATGGCTGGGCGTTGTGGCGGGCGCCTGTAGTCCCAGCTACTTGGGAGGCGGAGGCAGGAGACTCGCTTGAGCCCAGGAATTAGAGGTTGCTATGAGCTGTGATGCCACAGCACTCTATCCAGGGTGACAGCTGGAGGCTCTGTCTCAAAAAAAAAAAAAAAATTAGCTCAGTGTTGTGGTAGATAACTGTAGTTCCAGATACTTAGGAGACTAAGGCAGAAGGATCCCCTAAACCTAGTAGTTTGAGTGAATTAGGCTGAGACCACTCTAGCCTGAGACAACATAGTGAGCTACTGTCTCAAAAAAAAAAAAAGTACGTTTGTGTGCATGTAAAATTCTTCACACAAATGAATACTTAAAAAAATAAAGCTAAGATAGTCCTTCAAGGGTGGTGCCCATAGCTCAGTGGATAAGGTGCTGGCCACATACACCCAGGCTGTTGGGTTCGAACCTGGCCCTGGGCCAGGTAAACAATGACAAATGCAACAACAAAACAACAAAAATAGCCGGGCATTGTGGTGGACCCCTGTAGTCCCAGCTAGTTGGGAGGCTGAGGCAAGAGAATCGCTTAAGCCCAAGTGTTTGAGGTTGCTGCGAGCAGTGTGTGATGCACGGCAACATAGTAAGACTCTGTCTCAAAAAAACAAAAACAAAAAAAGATAGTCCTTCAAGTGGAAAAAAAAGTCAACAGACAGAAATATGGATATCCTGAAAGGACTGAAAAGCACCAAAATTAGTCACTATATTGATAAATATACATGACAATAATAGCACAAAGAACAGAGACAAACTAAATGTACAACTGTAAAGTTCTTATTCAATACAAAAAGTGGGCTTGGACCCTGTAACTCGGCAGCTAGAGCGCCAACCACATACACCAGAGATGGTAGGTTCAAACCCAGTGTGGGCCTGACAAACAACAATGACAATTACAACACAACAACAAAAATAGCCAGGCGTTGTGGAGTAGATTTAAATCTAATAATATCAATAATCACATTCAATATAAATCATCTAAATGCAGCAATTAAAAGATATAGATCGTGACTGTATTTTTAAAAAGCATAATCTAATGCTATGTTACCAACAAGAAATGCTTTTTTTTTATTTTTGAGAGTTTCACTCTGCTGCCCAGGCTAAAGTGCCATGGAATCAGGCTAGCTTACAGCAACCTCTAACTCCTAAGCTCAAGCCGTCTTCCTGCCTCAGCCTCTCAGTAGCTGGAACTATAGGCCTGTACCACTGTGCCCAGCTAATTTTTCAATTTTGTTTTTATTCATCTTGAGACAGAGTCTCACTTTCTCACCCTCAATAGAGTGCCGTGGCATCATAGCTCACAGCAACCTCAAACTCTTGGGCTCAAGTGATTCTCCTGCCTCAGCATCCCGAGTAGCTGGGACTACAGGCCCTGCCCACAATGCCTGGCTATTTTTAGAGAGGAGGTCTCACCCTGGCTCAGGCTGTCTTGAACTCATGAACTCAGGCAATCCACCCACCTTGGCCTCCCAAATGCTAGGATTACAGGCATGAGCCACTGCGCCTGGCCAATTTTTCTGTTTTTAGTAGGGATGGGATCTACCTCTTGCTCAAGGTGGTCTCAAACTCCTGAGCTCAGGATTCTCCCACCTCAGCCTCCCAGTGCTAGGATTATAGGCATTAGTCACCATGCCCAACCAAGAAATGTATTTTAAATATAACAACATAAGTAAACTCAAAGCAAAAAGAAGATATAATATATAAACACAATTCAAAATAAAACTGAAGTGACTACAAAGTCATTTCACAGTGATAAAGAGGTTAAATAATGAAGATAAAATAACTAAGTATGCACTCAGATCTTAAAAATACATGAAGGCGGGGCGGCGCCTGTGGCTCATCGAGTGGGCGCTGGCCCCATATACCGAAGGTGGCAGGTTCAAACCCAGCCTTAGCCGAACTGCAAAACAAAAAAGTACCCGGGCGTTGTGGCAGGCGCCTATAGTCCCAGTTACTCGGGAGGCTGAGGCAAGAGAATAGCCTAAGCCCAGGAGTTGGAGGTTGCTGTGAGTTGCTGTGACACCACGGCACTCAGTACTGAGGGTGATAAAGTGAGACTCTGTCTCTACAAAAACAAAATACATGAAGGCAAAACAGATACAATTGAAAGGAAATAAAAAGAAATTCAGAATTGTTACAGATTTTACTTCAAATGTCCTCTCTCTATAATTGAGGCTAGTCACAGTGGCTCATATCTATAATCCTAGCACTCTAGGAGGCAGAGGCAAGAGGACTACTTTAGGTCAGGAATTTGAGACCAGGCTCAGCAAGAGCTGAAGTCTCTACTAAAAACAGAAAAATCAGCCAGGTACACACCAATAGTCCCAACTACTGGGGAGGCTGAGGCAAGAGGATTGCTGAAGCTTAAGAGTTTGAGGTGGAGTGAGCTATGAAATGCCACAGCACTCTACCTAGGGCAATAGAGACAAACTCTTGTATCAAAATTAAATAATTAAGTAATAAATGGGAGGCCAGACACATGGCTCTCACCTATAATCCTGGCACTATGGGAGGCTGAGTTGAGACCATCACTTGACCTCAGAAGTTTGAGACCAAATAAAACAAATTGAGAACCTGTCTCTACTAAAAATAAAAAAAAAAAATTAGCTGGGTATGGTGATGTTTATCTGTAGTATTAGCTACTCAGGAGGCAGACTGCTTGAAACCAGAGTTGCTGTGAACTAGGCTGAAGCCATGACAAGCTAGCCTGGGCAACAGAGTGAGACTATCTCTAATAATAATAATAATAATAATAATAGACAAGTGAATTACAAAAACAGAACACGGAAGATCTGAAAACAGCCAAGTGAATCTAATTGGCATTTATAAAAGACTCCAACTACAGCACAATACACTTTCTTTTAATATGTACACAGAGCATTTACCAAGAAAGAACACATTCTCATACAAAAAATATTCAAAAGGAACATTTGAACAGGGCGGAGCCTGTGGCTCATCAGATAGGGTGCCAGCCCTATATACTGAAGGTGGAGGGTTCAAACTCGGCTTCAGCCAAACTGCAAAACAGAAAAATAGCCGGGCGTTGTGGCGGGCGCCTGTAGTCCCAGCTACTCGGGAGGCTGAGGCAAGAGAATCACCTAAGCCCAGGAGATGGAGGTTGCTGTGAGCTATGTGACCCCCACGGCACTCTACCGAGGGCGACTCTGTCTCTACAAAAAAACAAAAAGAACATTTGAACACAATGAAATTAAATTAGAAATCAGTAACAGAAAGGTAAGAAGAAAAGCCCTAAATATTAGGAAACTAAATTATACACTTCTAAAAAGCCTAAGAGTCAAAGAAATCGAAGTGGAAAACATAAAAATTATTCTGATGCTCGGCGCCTGTGGCTCAAAAGGCTAAAGCGCCAGCCACGTACACCTCAGCTGGCGGGTTCGAATCCAGCCTGGGCCCGCCAAACAACAATGACAGCTGCAACCAAAAAAATGGCCGGGCATTGTGGTGGACGCCTGTAGTCCCAGCTACTTGGGAGGCAGAGGCAGGAGACTCGCTTGAGCCCAGGAACTGGAGGTTGCTATGAGCTGTGATGCCACAGCACTCTCTCCAGGGTGACAGCTTGAGGCTCTGTCTCAAAAAAAAAAAAAAAAAGTATTCTGAACTGAAAAACTACTTCATCACTTAATTTTGAGACAAGAGTCTCACTCTATTGCCTGGGTAGAGTGCTGTGGCATTTCATATCTCACTGTACCTCAAACTCTTGAGCTTAAGCAATTCTCTTGCCTCAGCCTCCCCAGTAGCTGGGACTATTGGTGTGCACCTGGCTGAAATTTGTGAGATGTCATGAAAACAGTACTTGAAGAAAATATGCAGCACTAACTTCCAGTACTCAAGAGAAGAAAGCATAACCTTAGCTTCCACCTTAAGAAAAGTAGAGAATAGGCTCCGCGCCTATGGCTCAACGGGCTAAGGCGCCAGCCACGTACACCTGAGCTGGCGGGTTCGAATCCAGCCCAGGCCTGCCAAACAACAATGACAGCTGCAACCAAAAAATGGCCCAGCGTTGTGGCAGGCGCCTGTAGTCCTAGCTACTTGGGAGGCAGAGGCAGGAGACTCGCTTGAGCCCAGGCATTGGAGGTTGCTGTGAGCTGTGATGCCATGGCCCTCTTTCCAGGGTGACAGCTTGAGGCTCCGTCTCAAAAAAAAAAAAAAAAAAGAAAAGTAGAGAATAAATAACAGTTTACTCCCAGAGTAACCACTAAGGGAAATAGGGTAACCATCAGAGGGTTAAAAAGTTCAGAGAAGAAATCACTGAAATAAAAAAAATAAAAAAATAAACAGAATAGAGAAAAAAAACAGTGAAACTAAAAGCTGGTTTTTAAAATCAATAAAATTCACAATTTCTTGCTAGACTCATCAAAAAGAAAGAAAACGAGGAGAGGAGAGATGCAAATTACCAGTATCAGGAATAGCATCACCACAGATTCTGCAAGTATCAGAAGGCCAATCAAGGAACTTAATAAATAACTTCTCACCAATACACCAACTTTTTGTAGGTTTTTTTTTTTTTTTTTAGACAGAGCCTCCAGCTGTCACCCTGGATAGAGTGCCATGGCATCACAGCTCACAGCAACCTCCAATTCCTGGGCTCAAGCGAGTCTCCTGCCTCAGCCTTCCAAGTAGCAGGGACTACAGGAACCCACCACAACGCCCGGCTATTTTTTGGTTGCAGCTGTCATTGCTGTTTGGTAGGCCCGGGCTGGATTCCAACCTGCCAGCTCAGGTGTATGTGGCTGGCACCTTAGCCACTTGAGCCACAGGTGCTGAGCCTTTTTTGTAGGTTTTAAGTTACTTCCAAATAAAAAAATGTTTAAGGCCAGGCACTGTGGCCCATCTTTGTGCAGGCTGCCTGAGCTCAAGAGTTCAAAATCAGCCTGAGCCAGAGCAAGACATTGTGGTGGGCGCCTGTAGTCCCAGCTATTAGGGAGCTCAGGCAAGAGAATCGCTTGAGCCCAGGAGTCTGAGGTTGCTGTGAGCTATGACACCACACCACTCCACCAAGGGTTACAAAGTGAGACTTTGTCTCAAAAAAAAAAACCCCATCTTAGGCGGGGCATGGTGGCTCATGCCTGTAAATCCTAGCACTCTAGGAGGCTGAGGCAGGTGGAATGCTTGAGCTCAGGAGTTCGAGACCAGCCTGAGCCAAAAGTGAGACCCTGTCTCTACTAAAAATAGAAAAACTGAGGCAAGAGGATCGCTTGAGTCCAAGAATTGGAAGTTGCTGTAAGCTACTGCACCATGGCACTCTACCCAGGGTGACAGCTTGAAACTCTGTCTCAAAAATAAATAAAACAAAACCCCATGGTTTTTTGTTAGGTAATGGACATGAGCTGTTTGTTAACAGCTAAAAATGAGTTAAAAAGTTAAGTGAATGGGTGCAAATCTTTCCCTTTTTTAATATGTAGAAATTGTCCATAGTAGAAAGTTTAAAAAAAATAAAATAAACAAAATAAACAAAATAATGTAGAGTATCAATGTCTTTATATAGTGATTAAGAAAATGCTATGAAGGCTATCTCTCACAGTACGATCAAAATGTTTCTGATTGTATATGAAGCACATTCTGCCCTATGATTGCACCAATGTACACAATTATGATTT
>CAUYRH010009052.1:0-30893 GCA_963574655.1 Perodicticus potto
GCCTGTAGTCCCAGCTACTTGGGAGGCGGAGACAGGAGACTCACTTGAGCCCAGGAATTGGAGGTTGCTGTGAGCTGTGATGCCACAGCACTCTATCCAGGGAGACAGCTTGAGGCTCTGTCTCAAAAACAAAACAAAACAAAAAAATTAATCCAACTATTAATAACAAAGCCAAAGTTCCCACTGAACTTCCAATTAAACCTTGAATTTTAGGCAAAGGGTTTATTTGTTCTATTCCATTAGCTATTTCTTTTTTTAATTTGATCTCTATTTTTTCTAACTTGTTCTTAAAAGTTGAATACACCTCATGTAGCAAAAGCCAATTTAACACATTACTGGCTCACTTGAATGACACTGTAATAACCAAGCCCCCTGTATCAAGCTCCCTACCCCTTCTACTAATCCCCCAACCCATTGATTTAAAGAATATAACAAACCCTTTACCCTTCAAAGGGAAAGTGTTTTGGGTTTTAGCCCCCGCTCCCACAAGGGCAGAGGAGCTAAATTCTAGGAAAAGAGATGAACTTACAGAAGGAAGGGAGAGGTATGTTCTAAAGAAAGCACCTGGTACAATACCCCCTGTTGGAAAGTCCCGAGTTCCTTGGAAACTTACCCAACTCTTGTGCCTGTACCTTGTACCCCTAAACTATGTATAAACCATATACCTTATGACCCATGGAGTAATGAACTTGTGTATCTTGTGATTTATGAACCAATATGTACCTCCCACCCTGCGACCCTGCCTTAACTGTTATGATTAGCTTCTGTATTGGGCTAGCTTGCTTTGCTGACCACGCAAGAAAAATGGTATAAAAGGATTGCCCACCTGGCATTCGGGGCTGCATGCCTCTATGGTATCAGCCCCCTGCAGGTGTATTAAATTTTATCAATTATTGCATCAAAGTGGGGTCCATCTTTCTAGCTCCATGACTCGGTTTACCTCATTTGGAGGCCCCAGAGAGATAAGGACCCCCACCTGGGCCCACTGTCAGCCGATGGCTCTAGTGGGAGGCCTCAGAGAGTTTCTCTCTGCCCCAGAGTCCTCGGGCACAGATTTATTTATTTATTTTTATTTTTTTTGAGACAGAGCCTCAAGCTGTTACCTTGGCTAGAGTGCTATGTCATCACAGCTCACAGCAGCCTCCAATTCCTGGGCTTGAGCGAGTCTCCTGCCTCCGCCTTCCAAGTAGCTGGGACTATAGGCGCCCGCCACAGCGCCTGGCCATTTTTTGGTTGCAGCCGTCATTGTTGTTTGGCAGGCCCAGGCTGGATTCGAACCCACCAGCTTAGGTGTACGTGGCTGGCACCTTAGCCCATTGAGCCACAAGTCTCTGCCAAGAAGACACAGTTGTGCAACACCATGGCAACCTACCTAGGGTAGGAGCTACAAGGGGGCCAGCATGTCCTCCCTAAAAGCAGGATTGAAGCCATCCTCTACATCCCATCACCAACTACCAAAAGGCAAGTGCGTGAATTCCTGGGGGCTGTCGGGTACTGTCGGCTATAGATCTTAGGTTTTTTTGAGATAACCAAGCCCCTGTACTCAAGTATAGGAGGAGGTGACAAGCCCCTCCAATGGGGCCAGGCTAAACAAGATGCCTTTGATCAACTCAAGCATGCTCTAATTTCCGCACCTGCTCTGACTTTACCTGATGTCACTAAACCTTTTCAACTCTTTGTAACTAAGACTAAAGGCACAGCAAAGGGAGTCCTAACCCAAGCCTTGGGTCCGTGGAAAAAAAACCTATTGCTTACCCTTCTAAGCGACTGGACCCAGTTGCCTCAGGATGGCCAAGTTGCATGAGGGCTGTTGCTGCCACAGCGGAGCTGGTCAGGGAAGCAAAGAAACTAACCCTGGGCCAAGACCTGCAAGTAACAGGAGGCCACACTGTGGAGGCTCTTCTACGAAGCCCTCCCGACCGCAGGATCTCAAACTCTCAGATTACTCAATACCAGGTATTGCTTCTAGACCCTCCCCGGGTGACTTTCCTCAAAACAGCTATTTTAAATCCAGCCACCCTTCTGCTGGACGACGATCCTGAGCAATCCATTCATGACTGTATAGACACCCTGGACACCCTTTCCTGCTTGCGACCAGATCTGACAGATACACCTCTCCAAACTGCTGACCTGGACCTGTTCACAGATGGCAGAAGCTACATCTATGAAGGTAAATGGGTAACAGGGGCAGCGGTCACTACCCTCACAGAAGTTCTCTGGGAACAGGCTCTTAGGTATGGGACCTCAGCTCAGAAGGCAGAGCTTATTGCCCTAACACAAGCCCTGCGCTTAGCCAAAGGATAAGCAGCCAATATACATACAGACAGTCGGTACACATTTGCCACAGCCCATGTCCATGGGGCTTTGTATAAAGAAAAAGGACTTTTAACTTCTGGGGGAAAGGACATTAAAAACAAGGAAGAAATCCTTGCTCTACTGGAGGCTATCTGGCTGCCAGCCCGACTTGCCATCATCCATTGCTGTGGGCACCAAAGAGCAGACACACCCATTGCACAGGGAAATGCACTGGCTGATCCGGCAGCCAAGGCAGCGGCCCTAAAACCAGTGGGGCCCCTTCA
The DNA here is from genome assembly GCA_963574655.1 of Perodicticus potto. NCBI lineage: Eukaryota > Metazoa > Chordata > Mammalia > Primates > Lorisidae > Perodicticus > Perodicticus potto. The sequence goes on from CAUYRH010009052.1 coordinate 2,580, forward strand.
CATTCTCCCAATCCTGCCGGACCACCTACTACTGCCCTCACCAGTTTACTTAGAAACAGAAGAGAAAGAAGGCAAATGCCTGGGTTGCCTAGCAGGACCCAGAGGCTGACTCATCTGCCCAGATGGCCGCCCCTTCCTCCCGGAGGCACTGGGAAGACAACTTGTTAACCAGTTACACCAAGGAACCCACCTAGGGGCCACAAAACTCAATCAACTCATCTCTAAACACCTGTATATTTCTGGAAATAAACTAAAGATGTGACCTCCAGGTGCCTCCTTTGTAACAAGGTAAATGCTGCCTGAGTGCCTCAGCACCTAAGATCACGTCTCCGGGGAACTAACCCAGGGGAACATTGAGAACCTGACTTCACTAAAATCAAACCAGGTCGGTACAAATATAAATACCTATTGGTTTTAATTAATACTTTTTCAGGGTGGCCAGAAGCATTCCCATGCAAAAAGAAAACAGCCTTAACAGAGGCAAAACACCTTCTCACTGGCATTATCCCATGATTTAACTTGCCCCTCACCTTAAGGTCTGACAATGACCTGGCCTTCATAGCCCAGGTCTCTAAAAACCTGGCGGCCGCCTTAAACATTACATGAAAATTACACTGTGCTTATACCCCAAAGTTCAAGACAGGTAGAAAGAATAGAGAGAACATTAAAGGAGACCCTAACCAAATTACACATAAAATCTGGCGGTAACTGGGTGAACCCCTGGCATTCGGGGCTGCATGCCTCTATGGTATCAGCCTCCTGCAGGCGTATTAAACTTTATCAATTATTGCATCAAAGTGGGGTCCATCTTTCTATCTCCATGACTCAGTTTACTTCAAGACGTACATGTGGGAGTTTGTTACCCCACACTGGAAGGGAGAAAGAACTGAAGAACTCTCTCTGGAGTCTCCACATGGGCTCTTTTATCTAGGGGTTTTAAGTCTAGAGGATTATACATGGCTGGCACTTGGTAACAAATGAATGTAGTTCCTCCTTCGCTACGGTGAGGTTATCATGTCCTTTACAGTCTTTGTCCCTGAGAGAAGATTAGGATGTGTGTCCTACCCAAGGTGGAACCACCCAAAAAACCATCACAGGTTGCTTTGTTCGTGATCTAATCAGAGCCTAGAGGGTATGTCCCGAAAAAGGCAGTTTGCTTGTGCCTGGAAATGGGGGGTCTGACTTCCAAGCGCACCTGGGCCTAGAGAATGGGGGGCACCTTGTCTAGCCCTGAGTGGTGGAATCCTGTATCAGAAGCACAGGAATCACACAATAGTCCCTTTGTCAGAGACCTCTGGGTTATTAAACTCTGACAGTATCAAAAAGCAGCAGACAAGGTCAAAATGATACAGGATAACCTTGCCCTAGTGGGGGAAGATCTACATTCATTCGTTAGTGTACTCATTAACTTTGAAAAGATGTTTTTCCGTCTACCAACTCCTGGCCAAGTATAATTCTCAAGACCTAATAGCCCTACATAAAGAGCCCACATAGAGACTCCTCAGTTCAGTTCTTTACCTTTTCCAGAAGCTCTGGGCCTTTTTACTTATTCTGTATTCCTTTCTAATTTCTTTTTCTTTTTTGAGACAGAGCCTCAAGCTGTCACCCTGGGTAGAGTGCTGTGGCATCGCAGCTCACAGCAACCTCCAATTCCTGGGCTCATGCGAGTCTCCTGCCTCCCCCTCCCAAGTAGCTGGGACTACAGGCGCCCACCACAACGCCCGGCCATTTTTCAGTTGTAGCCATCATTGTTGTTTGGCAGGCCCGGGCTGGGTTCGAACCTGCCAGCTCAGGTGTACGTGGCTGGCGCCTTAGCCTGTTGAGCCACAGGCGCTGAGCCTCCTTTCTAATTTCTAATAAAAATCTATCTTACTGTTGTGCCCAGACCAATCCCCAAAGACCCCCAGGGAGCCGAGTCCAATGCAAAAGCAAAAGAGCTTTTATTCAAACTCGAGTTCGGTCCCTCAGTCCAGCTGAGAGCCCTGAGTGCCAGGCAGGCAGTTCTTTTATACTCTTTTTCTTGTGTAGTCAGCAAAGCAAGCTAGCGCAATACAGAAGCCAATCACTGCAGTTAAAGCAGGGTCGTAGGGTGGGGAGTACATATTTGTCATAAATCACAAGATACATCATAAGTTCATTACTGCATAGGTCACAAGGACATGGCTCATGCATAGTTCAGGGGTGCAAAGTACAGTCATACGGGTTGGGTAAGTCTCTAAGGAATTCGGGACTTTCCATCAGGGGGTATTGCACCACAGGTTTCAACATACCCCTCCCTTTCCAGAATATAGCTCCTCCACTCCTGTGGGGGCTGGAGCTCAAACACAAAACACTTCCCCCTTGAGGGGTGAAAGGTCTGTGATATTCTTTAACTCTATGGCTTAGGGAATTAGCAGCAGGGGTAGGGGGCTTGGTCATTACACAGGCAGTTCTCTCATTTACCACTGATCTCTGGTCCATGGGTTCATTCTTCAAATCCCCGATTCCAAGGGCCTGCTGAAGAGCGAATTCCAGTATCAAAATGGTCAACAATATTAGCAAGGTTTCACATGTGTATGTAGTTTCATTTATAAAGTGCTTTCACATAAATTATCTCAAATGATGCTCAAAAACCATGTGACGCATAGACTTCAGTGGCTACCTCAAAGGGGAATCCAAGTGTTACCTGTATTTTACTCTCTGTGATGGGTCTTTGGTCTGGAGATTCAAGAATGAAACCCCAGACCATGCGAGTAAGTGACAGGACAAAGTTTATTTTGCAGAGAAGGACATAGAAGGGTAACAAAGGCTCTGGCAGTGGAAGGGGAGAAATTCCCAAATGGGAAGACCCACGTGGGTCTTTTGTCTAGGCATTCATCATACTACTTACCAGCAGGGGGTGTTCTGGGAAGCAATATCACCCTCCACTAGGAACTGGCAGACAAAAAACATCCTATCTTGCCTGTAATCCCAGGACTCTGGAAGGCCCAGACAAGTTCCAGACCAGCCTGAGCAAGAGTGAGATCCTGTCTCTACTAAAAATAGAAAAACTAGCAGAGCACTGCGGGCGGGTGCCAGGTGCCTGTAGTCCCAGCTACATGAGAGGCTAAGGCAAGAGGATGGCTTGAGTCTAAGAGTTGGAGGATGCTGTGAGCTATGACACCAGAGCACTACCATGGGGACAGAGTGAGATTCTGTCTAAAAATAAACAAAACAAAACAAAAATCCCTTCCATGTTGATTAGCAAATGAATGTATTAGCAAATGCATGAGGTCCTCAAAGTTCCAGCCCTAGGCAAAGCAGCAGAGTATATGACAAATGTCTCAGGTTTGATTACCTTCCAGTTGTTACCAGACAAAGAGAAGAGGGTCCAGCTAACTATCACTGTCAGCCAATATGCAGAGAAGGGGATAGGCCCACCAAGCTATTTGTCAGAAGGCCCATGATTCTACAGAGCAGTAAGAGTAGCCTTTCCAAGACTGTTCTCCCAGTTCCAGAATTACAGTTTTATACATAATGGTTCACAATAAAAACCACAATCACCCTTATTTTAAATAATAATCAGCATAACTCAGTGACAATCTATTACAGCATTTCCAATTCAAAAGTTAATTCCCGGCCCGGCGCCTGTGGCTCAGCAGGCTAAGGCGCCAGCCACATACACCTGAGGGCACAGGTTCGAATCCAGCCCGGCCCGCCAAACAACAATGACGGCTGCAACCAAAAAATGGCCGGGCATTGTGGCGGGCGCCTGTAGTCCCAGCTACTTGGGAGGCGGAGGCAGGAGACTCCCTTGAGCCCAGGAATTGGAGGTTGCTGTGAGCTGTGATGCCACGGCATTCTACCAAGGGTGACAGCTTGAGGCTCTGTCTCAAAAAAAAAAAAAAACAAAACAAAAGTTAATTCCTAAGCCATTCATGATGGGCGTCTTTAGGTGGGGAGCTAAATTTGCAAAGCAGTAAGAATGGGAGACAGGAGGTGAAGGTCATTTAGGAAACAAAACGACCAGACCAGCTGTGTAGTGTCTGCCCTAGCCTGACTTGATACAGGGTCCTCCCATTCAAGGCTGGACAAGGGACCCCAGTTTCCTAGGCATGGGCAATTTCATGAAGGGAACACCCTAACATTTTGCCCAGAGTTGGAGGGACTGCATTCATTCATTTGTTAATACGCTCATTAACTTTGAAAGGTTGTTTTTCTACCTCCCAAGTCCTGGCCAATTATAATTCTCAAGACAGTATACATCCTTAGACAAAGGATCCAGGTGGAGACTTCCAACTTGGGTCTTACCCTTTGCCAGAAGCTCTGGTGCTTTTTACTCCTCTGTATTCCTTTCTGTCTAATAAACCCTGTCTTACCCCTGATCTGTGGTCTGTGAGTTCATTCTTTGAATCCCTGAGACCAAGGACCTACTGAAGAAAGAAATTCCGCTAACAGACTGATTCTATCTTATTCTCACTGCATGTGCACTCACAGAGATGTAGCCTGTGAGTCTAACGTGGAGATCTCAGAACTGTTAAGGAACTCACAAAGAGGATCTGATGTTGCTCACTCACCAAAAAGCCAATTATTGATACAACAAGGGTTGTCAAGGAATGAGGGATTTATCATACAAGGGGAGGCGTGAACTGCCTCAAATCTATACCATCCCCTGACCAACAGGGTCAAGGGGTTTTTCTGGAGGTGGAAATAAATAATGTATGAGGGGAGTGAACATCATTAGGCATTTGGGGCGGAGCACAGGACATGCGAGCACAGTGAGGAATCATGTTAGTGCATGTATCTCTCAAGGGGAAAACGCTGGATAAGCCTCTCTCTGAGCAGGATTTTTAGTATTATACTGAGAGTCTATTCTTTTAGCCTTATGTACAGGCTCAGTGGGTCCTTGAGCACAATTCGTGCTGGTATATTGTTTGGTTTTTTTTTGTTGTTGTTGTTGTTTTGAGACTGAGCCTCAAGCTGTCACCCTGGATAGAGTGAAGTGGCATCACAGCTCACAGCAACCTACAATTCCTAGGTTCAAGTGAGTCTCCTGCCTCCGCCTCCCAAGTGGCTGGGACTACAGGCGCCCGCCACAACGCCCGGCCATTTTTTTTTTGTTGTTGCAGCCATCATTGTTGTTTGGAGGGCCTGGGCTGGATTCGAACCTGTCAGCTAAGGTGTATGTGGCTGGCGCCTTAGCCACTTGAGGCACAGGCGCCGAGCCGTGCTGGTACATTGCTTATCTCATCTTTTCTGGACAAATAGGTGGTGTGAAACTCTGTTGTTATCTCAGGATTGTAAGAAGGTTCTGCCTGGCTCAGTGCCTGTGGCTCAATGGGCTAAGGTGCCAGCCAAGTACGCCTGAGCTGGCAGGTTCAAATCCAGCCCAGGCCCGCCAAACAATAATGACGGCTGCAACCAAAAAATGGCCGGGCGTTGTGACAGGCGCCTGTAGTCCCAGCTACTTGGGAGGATGAGGCAGGAGACTCGCTTGAGCCCAAGAATTGATGGTTGGAGGTTTCTGTGAGCTGTGATGCTACAGCACTCTATCCAGGGTAACAGCTTGAGGCTCTTAAAAAAAAAAAAAAAAAAGAAGAAGGTTCTGCCATTCTTGGGGGGAAAAAATGTCTCAAAAAGAGAATACATCAGTGAATAAAAAGTTACAAAGTTCTGGTCAGCGATTCTTACCGAGAACCCTCTGTGTATTCTCTGCTCCCTCTGTGACTGCAGCTGCTAAACGACTGGTGCTGAGATAACACTCACTGTCCTGCCAGTTCAAGGCTGTTTAGCAGCCTGTGTGGTCAATGTGAACACTGAAAATTCATTTGAAATACGTGAGAGGGCACACAAAGAAAGGGGCTTCAAGGGGGATGGGAAAGCCTGGCCTGCTGAACTAAGAAGGCTGCAGAGCCCACAGGAACATTCACCACTCATCAGTTCTCACCAAGAAAGGGAAAAAGAATGTGGACGTGAAGTAACCTAGGTAACCAATGACCAATAAAAAAAGACAATAATTTTTTTTTTTTTTTTGAGACAGAGCCTCAAGTTGTCACCCTGGACAGAGTGCCGTGGCATCACAGCTCACAGCAACCTCCAACTCCTGGGCTCAAGTGAGTCTCCTGCCTCAGCCTCCCAAGTAGCTGGGACTACAGGCGCCCGCCACAACACCCGGCCATTTTTTTTTGTTTGCAGTCACCATTGTTGTTTGGCGGGTCCAGGCTGGATTCGAACCTGCCTAGATCAGTTTCTTGTGAATTTCCTAGGCCTGAATTCCATGGATGGACTGTGTCCATTCATTGATACACTCATTCACCTTGCCCCTGGTGGAAGGGACTGTATTCATTTGTTTCCTGGCCAAGGAACCCACACACCTATATATACCCTGAGGCTAGAGGTCTAGAGGAGGAGACAGGAAAAGACCAGGAGAGGAACAGAGAGAGCATCTCTCTCCCCACTTGAAATCTCTCCCTCTACCAGGAGCTTTGGTGTTTTCTGTATTCTTTTCTGTAAATCAATTCTGTCTTACCATGGAGGGGGGGGGGAATAATGTAATGAAGAATAATAAAATACATATATTTACAAAAAAAAAAAAAAACAATGACAACTGTAACAACAACAACAAAAAATAGGGCAGCGCCTGTGGCTCAGTGAGTAGGGCACCGGCCCCATATACCCAGGGTGGTGGGTTCGAACCCAGCCCCAGCCAAACTGCAACAAAAAAATAGCCAGGCATTGTGGTAAGCGCCTATAGTCCCAGCTACTCGGGAGGCTGAGGCAAGAGAATCTCCTAACCTCAAGAGCTAGAGGTTGCTGTGAGCTGTGTACCCTACCGAGGGGGACAAAGTGAAAGTTTCCCTCTAAAAAAAAAAAAAAATAGCCAGGCGTTGTGGAGGGTGCCTGTAGTCCCAGCCACTTGGGAGGCTGAAGCAAGACAATCCCTTAAGCCCAAAGAGTTTGAGGTTGCTGTGAGCTGTGACATCACAGCACTCTACCGAGGGTGCTTATACTTAGTATTTTGACCTCCTGTCATGAATCTTAAATCTTCTTAATGGCATCTATAATGGTAAATAATTTTCAGAAGTTTTTCAGGGTACTTTCCCCAGATTCATCAAGGAATCACTATCTATGGCAGCCTTATGAAATGTTTATCTTACATAAACATTTGAAAGTTGAAATCACTCTTTGATCTGCGAACAGCAGAATGGATGTTGTGTTAGCAGGCATAAAAACAACATTAATTTCTGTGTACATCTCCATTAGAGCTTAGGTGACCAAGTGCATTCATTGTCAATGAGAGAGATATTCTGGGGCTCAGCACCTGTGTGGCTCAAGTGGCTAAGGTGCCAGCCATGTACACCTGAGCTGGCGGGTTCGAATCAAGCCTGAGCCCGTCAAACAACAATAATGGCTGCAACCAAAAAATGGCTGGGCATTGTGGCGGGCGCCTATAGTCCCAGCTACTTGGGAGGCAGAGGCAGGAGACTTGCTTGAGCCCAGGAATTATAGTTTGCTGTGAGCTGTGATGCCACAGCACTCTATCCAGGGTGACAGCTTAAGGCTCTGTCTCAAAAAAAAGAGAGAGAGATATTCTGGGGAAAAAAATTTTTTTCTGAGCAGTAGGTCTCAACAGTGGCCTTAAAATATTCAGTAAACCATGCTATAATCCAGGCTTTATTGCTCCATTTATACAGCAAAGGCAGAGTAGAGTGAGCATAATTCTTAAGGGTCCAAAGATTTTTAGAATTACAAGTGACTTTAAGTTATCAACTTCATTAACCCCTAACAAGAGAGCCAGCCTGTCCTTTTAAGCTTTGAAACCAGGCATTGACTTCTCTTCTCTAATTACGAAAGACCTAAATGGCATCTTCTTCCAATATAAGGCTATTTTATCCACATTGAAAATTTGTCATTTAGGGCGGCACCTGTGGCTCAAGGAGTAAGCCGCCAGCACCATATACCAGGGGTGGCGGGTTGAAGCCTGGCCCCAGCCAAAGCTATGAAAAAAAAAGAAAATCTGTCATTTAGTGTAGCCACCTTCAGTAGTGATCTTAGCTAAGTCTCCTGCTAATGATGAAGAAACCTGCTGCAGTTTCTTCATCAGCACTTGCTGCTTCACCTTGTACTTTCATGTTATAAAAACTGCTTCTTTCCTTAAACCGCATGAGGCAAGCTCTGCTAGTTTTCACCTATTCTTACTCAGCTTCCTCGCCTCTCTCAGCTTTCATAGAATTGAAAAGAGTCAGAGCCTTGCTCTGGATTAGGCTTTGGCTTGAGTGAATGTTGTGGTTGCTTTGATCTTCTATCCAGACCACTAATAACTTTCTCCATATCAGCAATAAGGCTGTTTCTTTTTCTTATCATTTGTGTATTCACTGAAGTAGCACTTTTAACTTCGTTCAAGAACTTTTCCTTTGCATTCCCAACTTGGCTAACTGTTTGGCAGGAGAGGCCAAGCTTTCAGCCTATCTCAGCTTTCACATGCCTTCTTCCCTAAGCTTAATGATTTGTATCTTTTGATTTAAAGTGAAATACTTAAGATTTTCCCTTTCACTTGAACACTTAGAGGCCATTGTGAGGTTACTAACTGGCGTGATTTCAACATTGTTGTGACTCAAGGAACAGGGAGGCCTGACGGGAGGGAGAAAGACAGAGGAATGGTGAAGCACTCAGAACACACACATCTATTGACCAAGTTCAGTGTCCTACATGAGTGCAATTGATAGTGCCCCAAGGTGATTTCATTAGTAGCATCAAAAATCGCTGACCACAGATCACCATAATAGATATGTAATAATACTAATGAAAAACTTTGAAATATTGGAAGAATTATCATATTGTGACCCAGACATGAAATAAGCACATTCCTTTGGAAAAATGGCACTGACGGACTTGCTTGATGAAGCTCTGCCACAAATCTTCAATTTGTGAAAAATGCAGTATCTGCAGAGTGCACTAAAGTGAAGTACAATGGAGCAATGTGCAATAAAACAAAGTATGTCTATATTTTCTTGAATTAAAGCTCCAGTATGAATTACAAAATTAAGAGATCTGGGATATTCTTATAGCTTGTAAAATGTTTTCCCAAGTTGGGACTGAATTGGTTTACACCCAGGTTACTTAGGTTCTTAATCTTTTGGGACTCAAAGCCTGTAATATCTCTGGTACTTTCCTCAGACATTCTGCCCTCAACATCACAAACATCTTGAGAATCTATTTCTTTTCCTTCAACATACAATGCGAAGGATTTTATATTTATAATTAGGATTTTCTATTATAGTTGCTATTTATAATTTGGGAATTATAAAAGTAATAAATCTTCATAGTCGAAGAAAATATGGCCAGATATGGTGGCTCATGCCTGTAATCCTAGCACTCTGGGAGGCCAAGGCGGGTGGATTGCTTGAGCTCAAGAGTTCGAGACCAGACTGAGCAAAAAGTGAGACCCCCATCTCTACTAAAAAATAGAAAAATTAGCCTTCATGGCTGATACTATAGTCCCAGCTGCTGGGGAGGCCGAGGTAAAATGCTTGCTTAAGCCCAGGAGTGTGAGGCTGCTATGAATTATGATGCCATAGCACTCTACCCAGGGCAAGGGAGTAAGATTCTGTCTCAAATAAAGAGATAAAAGAAAATGTCAGAAGAACAAAGCACAAATAAATTAAAAGCTATCTATAATCCTACCAAACATAGTTATTTTTCATTTGTAAGATTAATACTTACTCATTGACAAAAAGACAAATGCATAAGACAATGCATAAAAGGTAAAAATCCCATATCTCATTATATCTCATTTTCCAGAGCCATATGACTTTCTAGATGTTTCCCATATGCATACCCTAACATATTTGTGTTTATCCCTTTTCCCCCTTCTCTTTTTTATTTTATTTATTTATTTATTTTGCTGTTTTTGGCCAGGGCCGGGTTTGAACCCGCCACCTCTGGTATATGGGGCTGGTGCCCTACTCCTTTGAGCCACAGGTGCCACCCTCCTCCTTTTCTTTTTTTTCTTTTTTTGAAACAGAGTGTCACTTTATCCCCCTAAGTACAGAGCCATGGCATCATAGCTCACAGAAACCACAAACTTCATTAACCAGCAATCCTCTTACCTCAGCCTCCCAAGTAGCTGGGACTACAGCACCCACCACAATGCCCAGCTATTTTTCAGTGATGGGATATCGCTCTTGCTCAGGCTGTTTTCAAATTCCTGAGTTCAAGCAATCCACCCACCCTGACCTCCCAGAGTGCTAGGACTATGGGAGCAAGCCACTGCTCCCGGCCCTATCCCTCTGTTCTTTTTAATGAAAATGAAATCTGAAAATACTGTTTTGTATTGCCTTTTTTTTTTTTGCTTAGCACTATATTATGGTCATAAATGAATCTTGTTTCTTCATAAGGAAAAATATTCCATTCATTATTAAAAGGGACTTTCCAAATGGATAAACCTACTAATAGAATATGTTATGTTGCCCTGCTCCAGGCATGGAAAAACAAAAGAGCTTTATAACATCTCCCTGAAAACCCTGAGGGAAAATAATTTTACAGCAGTAATGGAGATGTAAGTGAGACACAAGGTGACAGCTAGTGAGTGAGCTCAAAAGACTCAAGGGGTGAGGCACAGTCTCTGAGTCCCTGGGGGTTCTCTAGTCTTGAAAGAAGCATACACGTTGTAGAACCCTTCTTGTGTCCCTTGGTTTGCCTGGAATGACTGCTCACCTTTCACTTGCCTTTATGAGCTCTAATTGTCCTTCCATCCCCTCCTCCAGAAGGCTGTTTTGATTACTCCAACCAACAGAGATTGTCCCTTACAGGAATCTCCACGGCCTGTGTCATCTCTTTGGAATGGCTCTGAGGGAGTGGAAAGTACCTGGACATTAGAGTCGCTCAGCCTCTTCATGTGTTAGCTTTGAAACTTCTGACTCACAACCTTCATTCACACAACAAACATTAGCTAAGCACCTACAGTTCACTAGGTTCTGGAAACACCAAGTATCTGTCCTCAAGTCTTGTGGAAGATCTAGTCCGACAAACAAGCAATTACAACAGGGTGTGATAAATGAGGTAGAGTTTATAACATAAGGATATTTGGGGAACACCCAGACATCACTCTCATCACCGTTTTTTTTTTTTTTTGAAATAAAGTCTCACTTTGTCACCCTTGGGAGAATGCTGTGATGTCCCAGCTCACAGAAATTTCAAACTCTTGGACTTAAATGATTCTTTTGCCTCAGCCTCCCAAGTAGCTGGGACTATAGGTGCCCTCCACAACGCCTGGCTATTTTTAGAAACTGAGGCTGAGTTTGAACCCCTCACCCTTGGTATATGGGGCTGGTGCCCTACCCACTGAGCCACAGGTGCTGCCCAACTCATTCATTATTATATGGGGACAAAAATACTTATCTTCTAGAGTTTTAATAAGATTAAATGAAAGTATATAACATAAAGTGCTTAGCATAGAATCTTTCATTTCATAGGTGATCACTGAAGGAAATGTATTATTATTTTCACTCATTGCCAATTTGTCCAGGGAATCTGCTTATTGTTTTGAATTACTGTTTATATACTGTAGTATTAATTTAGCTGTTTTTTTTTTTGTTTGTTTGTTTGTTTGTTTGTTTGTTTGAGATAGAGGCTCACTCTGTCACCTGAGCTAGATAGAATGCCAGGGCCTCAGCCTAGCTCACAGCAACTTCAAACTCCCTGGTTCAAGCAATCCTCCTGCCTCAGCCTCCTAAGTAGTTGGGACTATAGGTGCCTGCCACCACACCAGGCTAATTTTTCTATTTTTTTTTTTAGTAGAGATAGGGTCTTACTTTGCTCCTGACCTTAAGCAATCCTCCTGCCATGGCCTCCCAGAGTGCTAAGATTACAGATATGAGCCATTGTTGTGCCCAGCTCAAGGGATCCCCCACATAAATCACCGAGAGGCTAAATCCGATGCAATAGCAAGAGGTTTATTTACAAATCAGCCCGGGCTGGGGGTCTCTCACACCTGGCACAGCAGGAAAACGGATAAGCCCGCAGCCTGGAAAAGGAGGGGGTTTTTAAGGGTACAGAAAGGAAAAAGGGAGGGGGTGTGGGGTGAGCTGATAGAGGACTAGGGGACTGAGTAATACTTGTCCTTGGCTAGTCTGGGAAGGAGCTGCTGTCACTTGGAGCAGACACAGGACGAGGGGCAGGGGAGGGAGTGAGTTACTTAATGCTTTCGGTATGCATGCTGCTGCAAAGTGAAGACTGAGGAACAAGATGGAGTTAGTTTTAATAAAATGGAGTCAGCTTGGTCTTTACACCACCATGCCTGGCTAATTTAACTTTTCATTAAGTGTGTCTTTTATTTCTTAACTAAATTGTAGTCCCCTCTAAGACAGAGGCTGAATTTCATACTTCCTTGTGGATGTATACCTAGTGCGCATGGGGGTACCATTGATTCCATTTGTTCACATCAATCTGGAATAGGCTGTGAGGCTGTGTTTTTTCAAGTATGGTCTTGTGACTGGTCTTTTTTGTTTGGTTTTGTTAGAGTGCAGTGGAGTCATCACAGCTGATTGCACCCTTGAATTCCTGGGCTTATGCAATCCTATTGCTTCAGCCCCCCAGTAGCTGGGACTGCAGGTGCCAGCCACAATGCCTGGCTAATTTTTCTGTTTTTAGTAGAGGTGAGCTCTCACTCTTGCTCAGGCTAGTCTTGAACTACTGACCTCTGCCTGCCTCGTCTTCTCATAGCGGTAGGATTATAGGTGTGAGCCAACAAGCCTGGCTTCAAGTGTGGTCCTCATCATACACTGATGGGGGAGAGAAATGGAGGACTTCTGGGCACAGAACCCCAGAAGTTCTGATTTCATAGGTATGGGATGGGGTTCTGGAATCTACATTTTGTAAAACATGCCATTAATTGTGGTGCTCAGTGACCTTGAGAAGCCCTGGGCCATCCAGAGAATGCAGACAAGAAGCTGGCATGATGGACCAGGTGGCTTCTATAGGCCCCCACTTAACTCCCTTTCCCATTGACTTCCTGCTGCACAGTCAGAACTGTTTTTTCCTTAGTTGCTACTCATCCAAGGTCTGCATCAACGGCAGAATGGGAGTGGTGGGGTGTGGGAAAGGACAGTATTGGCACCAGGCCTCCTGACTCAGCTACACTCTTACCACTCTGCTGGAGCCATATGTGAAACTGACCCTGCAGTCTCCATCCACCCATGCCTATCTCTTTCCCTTTCTCCTACAGTTTACCTATTTGTTAAGACCTTCATTGAGAACCACCCAGAAAGAGTAAATGAATTCATACTACCTCCACATCACAGGGAGGTTTTATACGACAATTGAACTAATAGAAGGACTCTACCCCTGGAGATAAAGAAGGGCTCAAGGCTAATTCCCCTAGACCACCCCAACTTCTCATTTGAACTCTGGCTCCTGCCCGCGGCAGGCACCGTGATTCTGAGAGTGATGCTAGAGAATGAGGTGGGAGTGCAGGTGTTTGAGTGCATGGTTAGAGAAGGAGCTCTGGGCCTTCCTCTGCTCTCCCCATCTTCTCCTTACACCCCAAGGGCCTTACAGGCCTTGCATGCAATAAGCAAACCATTAGAGTTGTTGATTTCTTGACTACACCCCCCTGCCTCTATTCTCAACGGAACATCTGAAATGCTAATTGGCATTGATCCTAGAATGTTGGGACCACCTGGGAGACAATTTATTCCATTATGATTCTTCTAGTTCTACTCTCAAGAGTCAAAGGCTAAGCAATTCAGCATTCCCTTGGAAAGTCTAGTTGGCACTCTGTTTACCCACAATGAGAAATGAAAGAGATAGAGACTCTGGGGCCAGGCTACTGACTGTGTGGCCTTGGAAAATTGTTTATCTTTCTATGTCTCAGTTTTCTTTTCTACAAAATGGGGATAATAATACTACCTACCTGGAAGTAATATTACTAGTATTAAATGAGTTAAATTTTGTAAAGCACTTTCACAGGGTCTGGCACTGAATGGAGATGAGTGTGTAAAGTAAAGGTTGTTTGGGCCAGGGCCGAGCAAGGTGGCTCACGACTGTAATCATGGGAGGCCGAGGTGGGTGGATTGCTTGAGCTCACAGGTTTGAGACCAGCCTGAGCAAGAGAAAGACCCCACCTCTAAAAATAGCCAGGCATTGTGGCAGGTGCCAATAGTTTCATTACTTGGGAGGCTGAGGCAAGAGAATCACTTGAGCCCATGAGTTTGAGGTTGCTGTGAGCTATGATGCCATGGCACTCTACCAGGGTGACAAAGTAAGACTCTGTCTCAAAAAACAAAAATGAAAACAAAAAAGGTTGTTGGGTCAGGTTGGGCATGCAGCTTCCAAGCCACTGAGCCCCATCCTCAGCTTTGTGGTGCAAATCACCTTCTTCATCTCCAAGCAAGGAGATGTCCCGTTGTCCTTCTGAGCACTCATTCCCTTGGTGATCTCATCCAGCCCATACCTCTAAAGATCATCTCATGCTGTTGACTTGGATTCTTTTGCCTCCATCTCAGACCTCTTCTCTGGACTTAGTATACCCAACTGCCTACCCAACAGCTCCACTCCATGCTTATGCCGTCTTGAACTTAACACGTCCAAAGGTCCTTCCTATTTTTCTAACCTCAATGAAGCTTGCTCCTCCATGAACTTCTCCCTCTTAGTTGATTTGGAATACTAGGAGCCAGGGTCAATTGTGAACTTGCAATGCACCAAGTCCTGTGCTAAAAGCTTTCCATGAATTATCCTATCCTCTCAACCAGTCTTTTATGTAAATTCTGTTATTATCCCTATCACATAGATGAAGAAACAAAATGCTCAGAAACACTATATCCAGGTGTGCATGTCTGTAATACTAATGCTTTGGGAGGCCAAGGTGGGAGGACTGCTTGAGTCCAGGAGTTTGAGATCAGCCTGAGCAAGAGTGAGATCCCATCTCTATGAAAAATAGAAAAAAAAAATCATACAGGTGTGGCAGAGCATGCCTGTAGTTCCAGCTGCTCAGGGGGCTGAGGCAGGAAGATCACTTGAGTCCAAGGGTTAGAGGTGTGAGCTGCAGTGAGCTGTGATGACACCACTGCACTATAGTCAAGGCAGTACAGCAAGACCTTGTCTCAAAAAACATATTAAAGTCTCAGCGCCTGTGGCTCAATGGGCTAAGGCACCAGCCACGTACACCTGAGCTGGCGGGTTCGAATCCAGCCTGGGCCGACCAAACAACAATGACAGCAGCAACCAAAAAATAGCCAGGCATTGTGGCAGGCACCTGTAATCCCAGCTACTTGGGAGGCAGAGGCAGGAGAATTGCTTGAGCCCAGGAGTTTGAGTTTGCTGTGAGCTGTGATGCCACGCACTCTACCCCGGGCAACAGCTTGAGGCTCTGTCTCAAAAAAAAAAAAAAATAGTAAAAATTAAATACTATACCCAGATAGTAAGTTGAAGAGGCAGTTAGGCTCCAGGTCTCACATACATGTCCTTTAACTAAAAGCAACAATTTGATTTGGATGCAGCCTTAAGAGCCAACCAAACTCTTGGAGAGTATGATTGCTCCTTTGGCACTCAGCAAATGATCCCAAAGCACCAAACACCATGCTAAGTGCTCAACATGGCATCTTATTTAATCCATGCAACAAGCTTCTGAGATAGCTGTAATAATCCCTATTTACAGATAAGGAAGTCTAGGCTCAGCAAGGTTAAGTGACTTATCCGAGGTTACATAAGCAATCATTGATGAAGTTTGGATGTACATTCATTTTTTCTTTCTGTTCTAAAGTGGTACTTGCTACCACCAAGAATCCTGCTAGCTGTCTGCTGAAAAACAGAAAATGGCTGGGCGCGGTGTCTCATGCCTGTAATCCTAGCACTCTGAGAGGCTGAGGCAGGCGGATGGCTTGAGCTCACGAGTTCAAGACCAACCTGAGGAAAAGCAAGCCCCCATCTCTACTAAAAATAGAAAAACTGAGGCAAGAGGATTGCTTGAGCCCAAGAGTTGGAGGTTGCTGTGAGCTATGATGCCACGGCACTCTACCCAGAGTGACAGCTTGAGACTGTCTAAAGAAAAAAAAAAAGAAAAGAAAAGAAAAACAGAAAATGCCAATCTGTTAATTTACAATGAGAACTATAACTCATGTATTCATCAATTCATTCATGCAATGTATATTTACTGAGTATCAGACTGTGTTACAGAACAGAGATATGCAGCAGAGGAGAAAAATCACCCTACCCTAGTGAATAGAACTGCCAGCTTGGCAGCTCATCTCTTCTCCCCAGTTCATCCCCCTTTAGCCTCAGTTCCTTTTCTAACCAGCCCACAGATGTATCGCTCCTCTGCTAGGACTCTAAACGTCCTTTGGCCACATTAGCTTCCCAGGCCCCATCCTTAGGCCAAAAAGCATTTGTCTTTCTAACTCTCATCTCCATGACTACTGACCAGACAAGATGGCACAATGGGGATGTGACAACACCACAAGTTCATGACTGTCCCCCAACAGGACTCTGGAACAGGTAAGAGGTCCTTCCTTTCATCATTGGATGGATTCCACCCCATTCCCCAAAGCACCTGGTTTGAAATAGACTTCACCTTCTTACAGTTCTACATTGCTCCCTCACCTCAGTTACTGGTTTCCAGTTCCTTAGTCCAACATTTTTCATGGCCATATTGTAATCCAGTGTGCAGACATATCACAACTTAACCATCCCCCCCTTTCTTTTTGAGACAGATCCTCAAGTTGTCCCCCTGGGTAGAGTGCCATGGCATCACAGCTCACAGCAACCTCCAACTCCTGGGTTCAAGCGATTCTCCTGCTTTCACCTCCCAAGTAGCTAGGACTACAGGCACCCACCACAATGCCCAGCTATTTTTTGGTTGCAGCCATCATTGTTGTTTGGCGAGCCCGGGCTGGCTTCGAACCCGCCAGCTCAGGTGTATATGGCTGGCGCCTTAGCTGTTTGAGCCACAGGTGCAGAGCCTTTTTCTTTGAGACAGAGTCTCACTCTGTCACCCCTGGTAGAGTGCTGTGGTGTCATAGCTCACAGCAACCTGAAACTCTTGGGCTCAAGTGATCTTCTTGCCTCAGCCTTAAAATTAGCTGGAACTAAAAGTGCCCACCACAACACCTGGCTGTTTTTAAGAGACGGAGTCTTGCAGTTGCTCAGGCTGGTATCTAACTTGTGGGGTCAACCAATCCACCTGCTTTGGCCTCCCAGAGTGTTAGGATTATAGGCAGGAGCCACCATACCTGACAACCATTCCCCTCCTATTGGCCAGTTAGGTTATGAAGAGAAAAGTGTGCACATAAACGAGAAACATAAAGAAACATGTACACCATGCAGGATACAAAAACAAAAGCATTATTCAAGGCCATGTGTGAATGGTAGCATCTGAGGGGAGTAGAACAGGGCTGAAGTTCTCCTGGTTGTTCACAAGTCATAAACTAGCACAGGGCAGTGGCCTTCAGGATGGTGACCAGAGACAACATGAAAAGTCCTTCAGCCATTGGTCTGCAGGGCAGCTCCTCACTGGGAAAAGCCTTTTCTGGACAGGCAAATCTTTATTTTCTGCCTCTGTGTCTCAGCCTGTTTCACTCTCCTCTTTTGAGTTAATGGAATTTCTGACTGTTGTAGACAAAGCCTTTGGGTTATAAACAAAGAAGCCCACTCAAGCTACCTTAGGCCCAAAGGGGAAATGTATTAGGTTGAACCACATATAATTGCCAATATTTGACTTTTTTGACTTATAAAAACAATACATTCATATGGTTCACCATGATATTGTAAGGATGCAGGGACATCAGGGAACCCAAGAGTAGAAAACAAAGTCTGGGTTCATAACAAGCCAGGAACTGGAACACTTTAAGAACCATTCCTTCTCTTCCTGTCCCCCACCACTCTCCTGTCTATGTCTACTTCACACTCTGCAGACCTCCCTTCTCTGCTGACCTATGTGCATGGAGACAATGTGGCTTTTAGAAGCTAAGTTAGGAGGAAAATCATCTGATTGGTCTACCCCAAGTCAAGTGTCCACCTCTGGTCCAATCAGCTGTGGGCATGGAGGTGGAGCTCTTCACTGCAAGGCTTATTATTTTTTTCTTTCAGTCAAGTAACAAATAACACTTTTAATTTATCTCAGATAAAAACTACTTACAGAAGGTCAGTAATTGCTTTAGCTCCTAATCTATTGGAGCTGTATCCTGAACAGCCTTGAGTAACTGGGTTAACTGGTTATATTCACTATTTCGCATCATCCACAGTATTAGAAAAAACAAGGTATAGTATCAGTTTAGGTTAAATGCATGGCTGGCAGCCAAATCCAGTCTCTTGTATTCCATAGTTTTTCTTTAGCTCTTCTATTTCGCTGATGGAAGCTTTCATGGTAACTTCTTGGGCATCCCTTTCAGCTCATTCCAAGCATCCCACTTGGCCTTGCCTTTGAAATCCAACATACCGGGCCTTTCTGTGTTCATGACTTCCATGGTCCCTTGTTTGTACTGGCCTTAGATGAACAGCATCTTTTTTTTTTTTCTTTTTGAGACAGAGTCTCACTATGTTGCCCTTGGTAGAGTGCCATGGCATCACAGCTCACAGCAACCTCAAACTCTGGGGCTAAAGAGATTCTCTTGCCTCAGCCTCGCAGGTAGCAGGCGCCTGTAGACCCAGCTACTCTGGAGGCTGAGGCAAGAGAATTGCTTGAGCCCAAGAGTTTGAGTTTGCTATGAGCTATGACGCCACGGTATTCCACTGAGGGCGACAAAATGACTCTAGTAAATACTTCAGAAATATCAGCTACTAAAAAAATACCAGGAAGCCAGATGTAATGGCACATGCCTGTAATCCCAGCACTCTGGAAGGCCGAGGCAGGTGGGTTGCCTGAGCTTAGGAGTTCCAGACCAGCCTGAGCAAGAGCGAGACACTGTCTCTAATAAAAATAGAAAAACTAGCCAGGCACCATGACGGGCACCTGAGGTCATAGCTACTTGGGAGGCTGAGGCAATAGAATTGCTCAAGCCCAGGAGTTTGAGGTTGCTATGAGCTATGATGTCATGGCACTCTACCCAAGGTGACAGAGTGAGACTGTGTCTCAAAACAAAAAAAGAAAAAGAAAAGATAGGGTGGCACCTGTAGCTCAGTGAGTAGGGCGCCAGCCCCATATACCAAAGGTGGCGGGGTCAAACCCGGCCTCAGCCAAACTGCAACAAAAAAATAGCCGGGCGTTGTGGTGGGCACCTGTAGTCCCAGCTACTCTGGAAGCTGAGGCAAGAGAATCTCCTAAGCCCAAGAGCTGGAGGTTGCTGTGAGCTGTGACGCCATAGCACTCTACCGAGGGAAACAAAGTAAGACTCTGTCTCTTAAAAAAAAAAAGAGAGAGAGAGAGGGCGGCATCTGTGGTTCAGTTGGTAGGGTGCCGGCCCCATATACTGAGGGTGTTAGGTTCAAACCTGGTCCCGGCCAAACCCCAACAACAAAATAGCCGGGCCTTGTGGCAGGCACCTGTACTCCCAGCTACTTGGGAGGCTGAGGCAAGAGAATCGCCTAAGCCCAGGAGTTGGAGGTTGCTGTGAGCTGTGACGCCATGGCACTCTACCGAGGGTGATAAAGTAAGACTCTGTCTCTACAAAAAAAAAAAAAGAGAGAGAGAGAGAGAGGCAGCGCCTGTGGCTCAAAGGAGTAGGGTGCTGGCCCCATATGCCGGAGGTAGCGGGTTCAAACCCAGCCCCGGCCAAAAACTGAAAAAAAAAAAAAGAGAGAGAGAGGAAAGGAGAGGAGAGGAGAGGAAAATACCGGGAAGAAAAATCCAATAGGCTTAGCTAGGGACATGTGTCCAACTGCTGGGAGTGGATGGGGTCAGGCAGGGTATTAATTGACAGTCCCATAAAGACCCCCATGCAGCAGGATCCCCCAAAGGGAGCATTTTAAAGAGCATAGAAGTAGCCTGACAGAAGAGGGAATGGGCATTAGACAGGCAGGACCATAAGTACCCACTATGATTTCACTGCTCCCCAGGACTGACAAAGATTGCTCACCCTATCTACATACAGGTCTAACCAGATTGGAGCCATAGCCAGGAAGGGGGAGAAGGAGGAAGAATGGGAGACAGGTTCAACCACATGCAAGTAACCTCACCTTCAAAATAAGCCATGACACTTGAAAAACATTGCTTTAGGCCAGAGTCAGATACCAAAAGGTCTTCCAGTTCCCTGTACAATTATTCACCTCCCAGTCTCCTGCCGCTGGCTAACCATGATTAATTTCTGTAGCAGCCGCAGGAATCATTCCTAATGAATTTCTAATGAACTCATTTGGTGTTAATGTGGTGTGTAATTCTGCAGGACACTCATTGTAATTTAGCCTTATTAAGTCTCTAGTTATTGGGAACTACTGTTGCTCTAAGCTCATAAGCAAGAGAAAAATAATTATGCAGAGCAAGCAGTTAAATTATGAAAAGGATTGGCCATTCAGAGAGGGCCATTTGGAGACAGCCACTCCAAGAGGTCCAGGACATGGTTGCTGGTGTATTTTCTCCTTGGGTTGCACTGCTTTACAAAAGCCTTTGAGCTGAGGCAGGAATGCTTTCCCTGCCTTTCTATCTGTAATGTTAGAACTGTGCAGGTTGTCTCTGTATGTTGGGATTTTTGTTTTTGTTTATTTTTGAGACAGAATCTTATTTTGTCGCTTTCCTTAGAGTGCCATGGCATCATAGCTAGCAGCAACATCAAACTCTTGGGCTCAAGAGATTCTCTTGCCTCAGCCTACCAAGTAGCTGGGACTACAGTCATCTGCCAAAATGCCCAGCTATTTTTAGAGACAAGGTCTCGCTCTGGCTCAGGCTGGTCTTGAACCTGTGAGCTCAGGCAATCCACCCGCCTCAGCCTCCCAGAGAGCTAGGATTATAAGCATGAGTCATTGCGCCCAGCCTGTGTGCTGGGATTTTTAAGGGCCATCCAAAGATTGTTTTGTCCCCAGGTGGTCTACCCCATTTTCCTGCTGCTTAGGACTGAATTTCCTTCATGTTTGAGGCGCTGTTCCAGGTAGAAAGGTGACCTGTACCCCACCTCGCAGTTCACAAACCAATGACAGATAGGTTATCTCATCTGATCATCATGGCATCCCAATTATTGCCCTTAAACCCCTTTGGCCGATAAGGAAATTGAGGTTCACAAAGGCAAGGCCACGTGGCATCCAAGGCCTCTATTGCCCGAATTGAAAACAGAATCTATATCTCCTGGCACCCAGATGAATTTGGTGAATTCTCTTTCCAGCTCACCTTTCATTTATTGCCTGTTCTGCTTGTCATGCATGTGTGATTCATCCTTCCACTTAAAGCAGCTGTCCTCAAGGTCAGAGCCCTTCTTATCATCCTCCTTACCTGTTTGACTTGCCTTAGCTAAGAAGTGGTGCCATAAGGCTCCCTTGGTTAGGTCATGTCTCGTCTCTGAAGCTACCCTGAGGAGCCTCTCATGCACAGGTTTACTTTATGCCTTCTTTTTTATGCCACTTCTTTCTGAAATTTTCTTACAACCAATTTTATCCTTGTAGTTAAAATGGTACGTGTTAGTCCATTTTCTATTGCTATAATTTAGTAGCTGAAACTGCGTTATTTATTTATTTATTTATTTATTTTAGAGACAGTCTCACTTTGTCACCCTTAGTAGAGTGCTGTAATGTCACAGCTCACAGCAACCTCCAGCTCTTGGGGTTAGGCCATTCTTTTGTCTCAGCCTCCCGAGTAACTGGGTTACAGTCGTCTGCCAGAACGCCCGGCTATTTTTTTGTTGCAATTTGGCTGGGGCTGGGTTCGAACCTGCCACGCTCGGTATATTGGGCCAGCACCCTACTCACTGAGCCACAGGTGCTGCCCAGACTGGGTAATTTATAAAGAAAAAAATTGGCTCGGCACCTGTGGCTCAGTGAGTAGGGCACCAGCCACATACGTCAAAGGTGGTAAGTTTAAGCCCAGCCCAGGGCCTGCTAAACAATAATGACAACTGCAACCAAAAAAATAGCCGGGCATTGTGGCGGGCACCTGTAGTCCCCACTACCCGGGAAGCCAAGTCAAAAGAATCATTTAAGCCCAAGAGTTGGGGGTTACTGTGAGCAGTGATGTCACCGCACTCTATGAGGGCGATGTAGTAAGACTCTGTCTCAAAAAAAGAAGAAAAAAATTTGGCCGGGAATGGTGGCTCATGCCTATAATCCTAGCGTTCTAAGAGGCTGAGATAGGTGGATTATTTGAGCTCAGGAGTTTGAGACCAGCCTGAGCAAGAGTGAAACCCCACCCATCTCTACTAAAAATAGAAAAAGTAGCTAAGTGTCATGGCAGGTGCCTGTAGTCCCAGCAACTTGGGAGGCTAAGGCAAGAGGATTGCTTGAACCAAGGAATTTGAAATTGCTGTGAGCTATGATGCCATTGCACTCTAGTCTGGGGCAACAAAGTAAGACTCTGTCACCAAAAAAAAAAAAAAAAAAAAAAAGGCTGTGTGTGGTGCCTCATGCCTGCCTGTAATCCTAACGCTCTGGGAGGCTGAGGCTGTGGGGGATTGCCTGAGCTCAAGGTTCAAAACCAGCCTAAGCCAGAGTGAGACCTATCTCTAAAAATAGCCAGGCATTGTGGCTGTAGTCCCAACTACTTAGGAGGCTGAGGGAAGAGAATCCCTTGAACCCAAGAGCTTGAGGTTCAAAGCCACAGTTTGAGCTGTAAAGCCACAGCACTCTACCAAAGGCAACAAAATAATACTCTGTCTCAAAAAAAGATACAAAAAAAAAAAAAAAAGAAAAAAATATATTTCTAATGGGTCGGCACCCATAGCTCAGTGGTTAAGGTGCTGGCCACATACATCGGGACTGTCGGGTTCGAACCAAGCCAGGGCCCAATGACAACTACAATAATAAAATAGCCAGGAATTGTGATGGGCACCTATAGTCCCAGCTACTTGGGAGGCTGAGGCAAGAGAATCATTTGAGCCCAAGAGTTTGAGGTTGCTGTGAGCTGTGATGCCATTCTACCTAGGGTGACATAGTGAGACTCTCAAAAAAAAAAAAAATCATTTCTTATAATTCTGGAGGCTGGAACATCCAAGGGATCCTTACCACATTTGGTGAGGGCCTTTTTGCTGTTGGGGATTCTCTGCAGAAGTGGTACAGAGCATAATGGGGCAAGGGGAGCATACTGAGAGCCCAAACTGGCTTTTACAATAGACCCACTCTCAGAATAGCTAAGCTACTCCTGTGATAACCCATTATTAATCCATTAATCCAGGAATGGGTTAATCCATTCATGAGGGCAGAGCCTTACTGACCCAATCACCACCTCTTAATACTGTTACACTGGGGATTAAGTTTCAACATGGGTTTCACAGGGGACAAACATCAGACCATGGCAATGAAGATTAAACTTTTTAAAATTTGAAATCATTTCTCCAATGATAGAAGTAACACAAACTTCTTTTTGCATAAAATACAGAAAAATGAAGAAAAGTCTAAAGAAGAGAAAGATGATCTGTTACCCTGTCACTCATATATAGCTATTGTTTAACAGTTGGTGTGTATCTCCTTCCAGACTTTATTATATGCACATATAAATATACATGCAAATATTTTATCCAAAATAGGATCATACCATATATGTACTATTTTGGAAACAGCTTTTTTTTTTGAGACAGAGCCTTAAGCCGTCACCCTGGATGGAGTGCTGTGGCGTCACAGCTCACAGCAACCTCCAATTCCTGGGCTCAAGCAAGTGTCCTGCCTCTGCCTTCCAGTATAGCTGACTGCAGGCACCCACCACAACGCCTGGCCATTTTTTGGTTGCAGCCGTTATTGTTGATTGGCAGGCCCAGGCAGGATTCAAACCCACCAGCTCAGGTATACGTGGCTGGCGCCTTAGCCCATTGAGCCACAGGTGCCAAGCCTGGAAACAGCTTTTTATTAAACTTGGAAACATGGCATTTCTGAAAAATAAATTTATACTATCAAATAATAAATAAAAACCGATTTGCAAGAATATCCTTGGTAACGCCTCTTTGTTATAAAAAGATGCAAAAGAGGGTGACACCTGTGGCTTAAAGGAGTAGGGCGCCAGCCCCATATGCCGGAGATGGTGGGTTCAAACCCAGCCCTGGCCAAAAACTACAAAAAAAAAAAAAAAAGATGCAAAAGAAGGGTAATTAGAGAATAAAACACACATTAACTCACACACAAAGCAGAAACTAAATCTGCTTTTTTCTACCTTGTCTTCCCAAATGTCTTGCTTATCAATTTAATGTGGGAGTTGGCCTGAGAAAACTGATGGATGGAAGGTGAAGGCCCTGGACGTGGGGATGAATTGACTGAGCCATAGGAGTTAGAGGGAAACCCAGGGGTGTGATGTGGCCTTTATCTTCATCTTTTGTCATACCCTCCATCTCTGCTGCAAACTTACTATCATTGGAATCTCCCGAATTCGCTATGCTACTTTGCATTTCCTCAACTATGCAGGGTATTTTTTGTTGTTTGTTTGTTTGTTTGAGACAGAGGCTCACTGGTATGTCGCCCTTGGTAGAGAGCTGTGGCATCACCACTCAAAGCAACTTCAGACTCTTGGGCTTAAGCTATTCTCTTGCTTCAGCCTCCCAAGTAGCTGGGACTACAGGCACCTGCCACAACACTGGTTATTTGTTGTTGTCGTTGTTGTTTAGCAGGCTTCAGCCAGGTTCGAACCCACCAGCCCTTGTGTTTGTGGCCAGCGCCCTAACCACTGAGCAACGGGTGCCAAGCCTATGCATAGTTTTCTCTTTACTTAAAATGTCCAGTGCCAGCTTGGTGCCCATAGTACAGTGGTTACAGTGCCGGCCACATACACTGGGGCTGGCGGGTTTGAACCCAGCCTGGGCCAGCTAAACAACAATGACAACCGCAACAAAAAATAGCCATGCATTGTGGCAGGTGTCTGTACTCCCAGCTACTTGGGAGGCTGAGGCAAGAGAATCACATAAGCCAGTGATTCAACCTTCCTGGTGCCACAATCCTTTAATACGGTTCCTGTGGGTCATGACCCACAGGTTGAGAACAGCTGACTTAAGCCCAAGAGTTTGAGGTTGCTGTGAGCTGTGATGCCACAGCACTCTACTCAGCACTCAATGGTGTCTGACATAGTGAGACTCTGTCTCAAAAAACAAACAAACAAAAAGAATGAGGACAATTTCCCAGAAGCCCCACAGAAACTTCTGCCCATGTCTCATTGGCTACGACTTGGTCATATATACAAAGCTAAACCCACCTCTGTCAAGTGATCTGAGATTGCCAAGTTGGCTTAAACTAATTAGGATCCGTCTCCTGGGGCTGGGGATGGAATTAGTCTTTCAAAGCACCAGGCTGCTTAAATGAATGGCAGTCATCCTCAAGAAGATGAGTGGGAATGGATGTTGGATAGACCACCATCAAGGCCTACTGCAAAAGAGTATGCACAAGTGTGGAGGCAGGCTTGAATTTGTACGTGTATGAACATGAGTATATAGTATGCATATTATGATTTCTTCTTGCTGCATAACAAACCATTCCAGAGCATAGTTGCTTAAATGAAGTTTCATCATTTCCCATGATTCTGAGTCAGGAATTTACAGGGTGTGCCTAGATGGCCAACTGCACCACATGACTGCTGGGGGGAGGGGGTCACTTAGTAGGCTACATTCAACTAGCAGCAGCTGAGCTGAAAGATCCAAGTAAGCTTCACACATGTGTCTGGCACAGTAGTGATCCTCTGCAGGGCTCCTACCTCTCTTTATGTGACTAGATTGAGCTTCCTCACAACATGACGGTCTCAAGATGATGAATTCCCTGGCCTCCAAGGAAGAACTGACAAAAAGCTGTCAGTTTTCTTAAAGCCTGAATTCAGAAATTTCCAAAGGTTACTTCTAACACAAATATAGAACGTATCTTTCGTAGGTGGAGCAACATCCACACAGCAGGAAGAAATGAGTCAGTAGCAGCCATCTTTGAAAACTGTCTAGTACTGTGGGTGGGAAAATGTGGGTACATCTGAGAATGCATTAAGGTCTGTGAGTATGTGTATGTGGGAGTGTGTATGTAAGCACACATGTCAGTTTACACATACAGGCTTATTTATGTGCACATTTCCTGTGTGCATATATGTATATCTAACACAGAGGGAGATATGCACTTGTGTCCACCTGAACTGGGGGCATGCTTGAGGGCAGGAAGCCTTGTGCATGCATAGTGGAGAAAGTTGATGGCACCGCCCCACCCTAGCTGCAGCCTTCCTGGGTAGATATGTTTATGCTGAGACAGCAGATCTTGGCCCAGGTAATGATCATGTCCTTGACTGGGAGGCCTGGGTCCCCAGACAAGCAGAAGACTCAGCCCTTATCATAACTCCACCATAACTATAATGCCAGCTGTGGGAAAAGAGAATTGCACAATATTTTAATTTTCTGAGAGACTTCCAAACCTGGGGTTTTCTACCTGGGGCACCACTGGTCCCCAGTAGCCAGTGGGAAACTTGACCATTATACCTTCTTTCTCCCAGATCCCCATCCCATCCCCACCCAGGGACTATAAACCTCAGGACAGGATTTTAGAGCTCAGGACCTAAGCTCAAGGCTGCTAGCAGGGTGAGGACTCCCACCTTCACTAGGCTCTGAGCACTCAACTTTTCTTTCACTTTGCACATGAGACTCCCCATAAAGAAAATACAATGGGTGGGGAAACAGCAGGAAGAAAGGCCATAAACTGAGCATGTTTGTGTGCCACTTGTGTGTGATTTTGGTGGAATTTCACTCAGTCTCCACAGTGAGCTCTGAAGCAAGGATTCTATAGGTCTTTTTACAGATGAAGAAATGAATGCTCAGGTAGAGAAAATGACTTTTCCACAGTCTCCCCACTGAATACCACCTAATTAGCTGAGGCTCCAGTGTGCTTAATTCCAGAGCCCTGTCACCAAATAAAAGGTAATACAGGAAATGTTGAGACACCTGGAGCAGATAAATAACTGCTCATCTGGCTGGGTGTGGTAGCTCATACCTGAATCCTAGCACTATTGGAGGCCAAGGTGGGACGATCCCTTGAGCTCAAGAGTTCCACACCAGCCCAAGCAAAAGAGAGACTCCATCTTAACTAAAAATGGAAAAACTAGCTGGCACCGTGGAGCATGTCTGTGGTCCCAGCTACTTGAGAGGCTTAGGCAGGAGGATCTTTGAACCCAGGAGTCTGAGATTGCTATGAACTGTGACCTACATTGCCATGAGTCATGGCACTTTTTCCTGGGCAGCAGAGTGAGACTTTGTCTCAAAGAAAAAAAAACTCCTCTTCCTACAACACATGACTTTTCTTAGAGAGAAGCATACTTCAAAGTCCATGGGAGGACCCAGCGTTATGCTGGAATTGCTTCTCACTACCTATCACAGCATGTCTCAACACTGATGAAAGCCAGTTAAGGGCCACTGGCTCTGATGAACATTAAGTTCAAAACCAAATTCTTTCTTGTAGCTGACAAGGCCCCAAACGGTCTAGTCACTGTCAATGATGTTGATCCCTTGTCTTCCATGTCCAGGAATACATGGGCCTTCTCTTTGTTCCTTAAATACACATGTCCCTGCCTGCCCCAGGCCTTTGTCCCTGCTGGTCTCTCTTCTTGGCCTGCTCTCACCTTAGGCATTACTTCCTCTTCTAAGGAAATGTTTATTTCATTTATGCATGATGATGGTGTTGTGATCATATTTTTCTTTTTAGAGAGTCCTTTTTTTCAGAGATTTATACTAAGGTATTTAAAGGCGGAAAAAAAATGACATCTGGAATGTGCTTTAAAATAACTGGGTGGGGGCCAGACACAGTGTCTCACGCCTGTAATCCTAGCACTCTGGGAGGCTGAGGTGGGTGGATTGCCTGAGTTCACAGGTTTGAGACCAGCCTGAGCCAGAGCAAGACCTGGCCTTTAAAAATAACTAGACCTTGTGGCAGGTGCTTGTAGTCCCAGGTACTTGGGAGGCTGAGGCAAGAGAATCACTTAAGCCCAAGAGTTTGAGGTTGCTGTGAGCTGTGACGTCACGCACTCCACCGAGGGCAGCAAGGTGATACTCTATCTCAAAAAAAAAAAAAAAGTACCAAAAGAGGCTCGGCGCCTGTGGCTCAACGGGCTAAGGCGCCAGCCACGTATGACTGAGCTGGCGGGTTCGAATCCAGCCCAGGCCCGCCAAACAACAATGACGGCTGCAACCAAAAAATGGCTGGGCGTCTGTAGTCCCAGCTACTTGGGAGGTGGAGGCAAGAGATTCGCTTGAGCCCAGGAATTGGAGGTTGCTGTGAGCTGTGATGCCACAGCACTCTATCCAGGGTGACAGCTTGAGGCTCTGTCTCAAAAAAAGAAGTACCAAAAGAGACTAC
>CAUYRH010009053.1:0-29260 GCA_963574655.1 Perodicticus potto
GAGTAGAAACCCCAACTGCTGTTAGGGAAAAGGGGCGAAGACTCGATCTAACTGCTTCCTGCTGAATCGGGCGATGATACAAGGGGGCAGTTAGGGTTTCTCCGGAGGGAGAGTGATACAGGGGTTCATGGACTGGAACCATCTTTATTGCGTGTGGCTTGATGACCTTTCTGGAAAACATAAATCTGATTCGTGTAATCAGTAATAGGCAAAGGTAGAACAGCATCAGGTCAGAAGCACTTATTCAGTGATGCTAAAAGAAAACCATATTAGGATTTTTCTAGCTGTTTCTGTATAAGTATTTTCAATAAAATAATTTAAAAACTTGAAAATAGTCATTAGTTTCCTTTAAGGACCACTATATCAATTGTTTATGAATATGAAATAATTAAAACTAAAAATTCCTTGTTAGAATAATGAGGTTATGTCCTATTTGGGTTTTTAAATAATAACATTTAATATTTTTGTTGCTATAAGTATTTTTTGAAAAGCAAAATGGACGTATATTATGCTGAAAACAGAACCATGATTATATTGTGAGCTAATTGGATTCATCACCACTTGGTGGAGTTTTATCAACCTAACTCTCATGATCAAAACCAATGGCTTCATTTTTCAAGAGCAGAAAATGCCATTTATTTTATTCAAGATACACTGATGAGGTAGAACTTTTCTGTAATGGGATGCTGAGTTAAACTATTATAAGTTTATATTTACTCTGAAAATTATGAACATAGTTTCCCTGTGGTTCAAAAGTGAGAAAGTGTTATTACGTTGACAAGTACATTCTCTGAATTTAAATGTGGTTAGGGAAAGTTAGGACCTTAAAATATCTTGACTTACAGCCATATGTAGTAAAGCTTGACTATCAACAGGGGTGACCAGAGCTTTAAGGAAAATACCGCTTTTGAGGGGGAAAAAAAGCTGATATATTTCCAGAAAAATTTGTCTAAAATTTAAGAGAAGTTATTTTCTGGCTTTGCTGTAATTACCCCCATGTTCTCAATCTCCTCTAAAAATCTAAGTTGGCCAACAATCTTGTATTAATAATACTCTCCAGATCCTAGGTTTACCCAATACACGGAAGAGAACAGAAAATCGCCGCAGGAGCCAGGAACGACAGGGAATCTGGCTACTGTGGACCACTGAACACCTGAGGCAGGTGACCCTTGAAAGGGCAAGAAGTAAGGGGACACTGGATCCTGCTGTTTCCTAAGTGGAGACCATGCAGGTGGGAAAATTTAGGTTATAGGCAGTTCCTTTCCTATGCACAAGGTTGTATGCTGTGAATTAGTGGGACAACATTCATAGCAGTAAATTTTTATACACACACAAAATAACAAAAAAAAATGTAAGTAAATAATATAGGGTGACCATAAAGTTCATTACCACTATTTAAATTGCACATGAACTTTATGGCCACCCTGTATAAATGAATGAGTAAAAGAACAAATGGGAAAGAAGAAAACAGAAGGGAAGAGAATGGAATGAAAAGAAAGGAAGGGAAAGAAAAGAGAGCAAGAAATGCTATTCCTGAAAGTAAAAATGAGGAATAAAGAAAAATAAATGGCTAGAATTCTTGGAATGAATAGTTAGATTAAAAGAATCGAGAAAAGGGAAGAGATTGAACTACGAGATGTATCCAGGAAAGAAAATCAAAAGAGAAGAAAAGAAAATCCCTATTGTTAGAAAATGCCTAATTTTCTAAATAATGTGTCTCTCCTTCCTCAGAATTCCATAAGAACAGCACATACTGAGGAAAGGATGCATTTAGTCTGGAGATTAGAAAGGTGCTGACGGGAAGACAAATATACAACATTGTTTTTTTGAAGTATCCAGTGATTTTTGTTCTCTTATCTAGAGTCCGTTCCTATATTTATAATCAGTCATGCTGGATACATAGTTCACTAATATTATGTTCATACATCCTTGTATACAAAATTACTTGGAAAGCCATTAGGTTGAGGCAATTCTACTACTTTGGGTTCCTATGTAAGCAAATTGGAGCCCAATATAAACAGTAAAACAAAACTAGATATTTAACCAATCAGAGACCTCCAGCTAACCTCTAGGGAGGGACTTTCCACCAGATCATACCAAAATAAGGTGATTTCTTAGCTGTAGCCAATCTAAAGTAATTTAGTTTTCTTCTTCCCTCAGCCCATAAAAGTCCACTACTTACATGACTAGAGCAGAGCTGTCTGAATCCCTTCAGGTTTTGAAGTTGCACAATTCATAAATCAATCCTTGTTCAAATAAACTCTGCTAAACTTAGTTTATCCAGAGTTTTTCTTTTAACAGTACCTTACAACAAAACATTTCTTTATATTCCAAATACCACATTAAAATCTGAAGCAGATAGCAAAGAATTCGTCAACTCTTTCATGAAAGACATTGTTAGTATTAAATTTAAAAGCTAATTAATATGTAAAAGGATATAGTATAAAGATGCTACATCTTTGATGGAGGTTAAAAGACTTGTCTTAAAAAGAATTCTGAAGCTCTGTTGCATAATATTGCAAATGTAATTAACACTAGTGAATTGTACACTTTAAAATATCTAAGATAGTAAATTTTATATGATGTGTATTTTACTACGAAGTAAAAAAAATAAAAAAACTTGTCTTAAATCATAGAGAAGATCATAATGGTTTAGGGAGCAGCACTGGTTAGATTATAATAAATTTGATATAAATTTAAATTGCAAAATCTAAACACCTACCCTAAAGCAATGATTTTACATTTGTAAATACCTTAAATTAGGCAATGTGGGGAATTGTGAATTTAATAAGATAGTTGCCTAGGAGATCAAATTCTGTAAAATAAAATAGAGCTTACATCTAGAAGCCATTAACTTCTAGCAGCTTGATAAATAAATATCTGCAAGATTAAACATTTTTTATTTTGCTGTTTATCTCTGAGACCCAAATGCTGGAAATTGTATGCGTGCATATTTTCTATTGTGCTATCTGACTACCCCCAGATCCTTTATCCCTCTTCTCAAACCCATAACACTCATATCTCCGCCACTTCTCCTAGGGAGGGTCCAGGTAAGTAACTACATACAGTTCTTTGGTTCTTTCTCCCTTTTACCATCAATTGCTGGATTTCAGTTTAACTTCAATGTGAACGAAACGTCACCACTCAAATACTTACTTTGGCAAAATGCCTCAGAGGCTAGCCTGTGGAGAAAAAATTATATGCTGAACTTCAGAGCAAATCAGCATATTATGTGTGATGAAAAAATAGGAAAATCTTTACTGGTAGAGACCCATTAGGAAAATTGATGTCTCGATGTCAACTATGTTTAAAGGCACGAAAAAATAAAACAGGAGTGAAGCAGGATTTCACATTGGGAGGGAGGATATTTGACAATTTAGATAGAAAACAGCCT
Organism: Perodicticus potto; assembly: GCA_963574655.1. NCBI lineage: Eukaryota > Metazoa > Chordata > Mammalia > Primates > Lorisidae > Perodicticus > Perodicticus potto. Next base: position 3,395 of record CAUYRH010009053.1, read on the forward strand.
ATGTCAAACTTGCCCCTCTCTCTTTCTAGCAGCCCTGCCCTAAATAGTCCCAGGGTACTAATAGATACATTTTCCCTGAGTTAGAGAGCAGAGGCCTGAACACCTATCACCTTCACTGCCACGTTGATTGTCAAGGGGCAGCACTTACACTTTTTATTGATTCACTTGCGATGGAAACGTTTAATTTAGAAGTACTTACACTCATCACTTCAGACACCCTCACTTCCAGCTTTGTAAATGAATAGGGGCCCATGAGCGTGTCGTTTATGCATGAGTAGGGTGACTGATATGGATGCAGACAGAAGCAACATACAACCTGACAGCTGTATGTACCGCAAAGCCTCCCAGTCTGAACACCTAAGCAGCAGTTTCCTGGGGACCGTGAACAGCTTTGAACTAGAGAGTAGGAAGTGTCCTATGGGAAGAAAGTCTAGGGTTACCAGACTTCTGCTTTGTCAAGGAATGCTGAGATAGCTGGATTTTAACATGAAGTGTCCCAAATTTCAAAGGTTGGTGAGTCATTCAAATTTTTCAACACACTGTGAGGGCCAAACTCCAAATTCGCTTGGGCTATGTTCAGACTGTGGGTCATCAAATTGTGACCTCAGCTTTACATACCAAAGACGGAGCAGCTGGAGGGGCTGTGAGCCTGAGATAAGAAAAACAGAGCTTTAGGTAGTAGCTGTTACCTGGAGTGGGGTTTGGAGAGAGAGAGCCTTAAGGGGGACTTGGGAGGATGCTTTCTTTGTGATGGGTGGTATACCTCTAACTGTAAACCTTTGGTGATTTTAAAATTGGATTTGTAATTTTTTTGGTGGTGTAATAACATGGTAATACAGGCTGGAAAGTAAGAAGGGAACAGGTCAACTATACATGTTTACATGTAGAAATGATAAACATCATGTGGTCAAATTTTTAGGAAAAGATCATATTGGAATTTGTGTTACAGTTTATGACAGAACCATAGCCCTCGAGAATTTGGTAGGCTACTAGAGTCATTCAAATGCAGTCTAAGAATGTAATGCCTCAGTAGGCTATTCATATTCCCAGCTAGCAGATGAACCCGATACAGAGGGTAAGTGCTAAAAGATGGACTATAATGCTTTCAAGGCAACTATTTCTTCATCTCCAGACATATATGTACATGTGCACACACCTATTTGACCAGCTGTAATGTGATGGACAGAATCGTGCCCTCCCCCACATTTATATGGTGAAGCCTTGGTTCTCAATGTGATGGTATTTGGAAAGTGATTAGGCTTACGTGAGGTCATGAGCATAGAGCCCCTGTGAACTAGTTGGGTGCCCCACCCCCACCTCCACCTCCACTGTGCCATGTGAGCACAGGACAAGAATGCAGCCATCCACAGGCCAGGAGGAAGGCTGTCATCAGAACTCAGCACACTTTTACACATTCACAGACTTCCCACACTTCCAGACTGTGTGAAATAAATGCCCATTGTTCAATACCCAGTCTAGGAATTTTGTTATAGAAGCTCTAGCTGACTAAGAAAAGTAGACAGCCTGCATTTGTAATGTATCACTGGAAAGATATTTATAAGAGATTCTTTCACTGAGTCTGCAATCTCCATACATTAGAGGAGGTAGTCAGGTACAAGCAAGGGAGAAGGGAACAGAAAAATTATTACAGTTAGCTGCCTCAAACACCCAGCACTTAAACCTGAAGAAAAGAAAAGAGTCATCACTATCCCAGCATCACACAGGCACAAAGTGGCCCATTATACAGAAGAACAGAATGAACACTGGCCACCCAGCCTTCACTGATTTCAATAAATAAGAACAGCAGCCACTCGGGGTTCAGCACAGTTGCCCCTTTCCAGTCTTCTGCTCTCTTTCTTGAGAGTGTTCTTTTGCTTCTGCACAAACCCTCCTTCCTGTGATGTAGGAAGACATTCTTGCCTATGACATATACAAGCCCAGAAATCACCCTTATTCAATCATCCTACTAAAATGAATTTTGAAATCAGTCCTTAGATAGAGTGTAATTGTGAGAGACTCTGCTATGCACTGAATATTGGTGTCCCACTAAAATTCACATGTTGGAATCTAGTTCCCAATGTGATGGTTTTTGAAGGTATGGGTTTTTGGAAGTCATGACAGTGGAGTCCCATGAGTGGGGTAATAGACTCACAAAATGAAACTGGAGAGTGAACTCTCTCTGCTCTCCGCCACATGAGGATACAAGGAGAAAACTGCCATCTGGAAACCCGAGATGGGGGTCCCCCACTAAACACGGGATCTGCCAGCACCCTGATGTTGGATTTTCCATCTTCTGGAACTTGAGAAATTGTTTGTTTAAGCCACACAGGCTGTGGTTTTGTATTATGGCAGCCTGAGCTGACCAAAGGAGACCCGTTCACATTTGAAATTCTTATTTATGTTACTCATTTAAATGAGCAGTTTATAAATTTAGTTCCAGAGGTGACTATAACCAACTTTAGTCATACAAGGCTGCACATCATTTCTATAACATTTCACATAAAATACTCAGCAGTCAATTATGCATATGAAGAATCTAAACCATATGAAAGAAAAAGAAACTGACCACAAGTTTGCGAGACAAAGTTAGCTGGAAATAGTTTTATCCTTTCTTCTCTTGCTTTTAAGCAGGGCTGATTGAAGGGCATGTGACCCAAGGCAGTCATGCAGAGCCCAAAGCTTAGAGGGCCCATAAGCTTCCTTCACTATTCTACTCTCTCTTTTTTTTTTTTTTAAGTCTTCTATTTATTTTAGAGACAGGATCTTACTCTGTCACTCAGGCTAGACTATAGTGGCATGATCATAATTCACTGCACATTCAGACTCCTGGGCTCAAGCAATCCTCCTACCTCAGCCCCCTGGGTAGCTAGGATCACAGGTGTGCATCATAACACCTGGCTAATTTTTTATTTCTTGCAGAGATAGGGTCTTGCTATGTAGATCAGAACAGTCAAGCTTTCTGGCTTCAAGCAATCTTTCCAAAGACCTAGGATTATAGGCATCCAGCCAAAACTATAGTCCTGCTAATTTAGTCTTAATAATTTTGAACAAGGGTCTTAGCATTCCTATTTTGCACTGAGTCTCTCAAATAATGTGGCTAGTGTTGTTTTTAAAATTCATTGATGGCACCAGAGTAATGCCTGTACTCCACTATTGAGGCAAGACCTTGCTAAGTCCTCCACCTCATGCCCCGTGAATAATCAGATTTTCCAGCTGAATTAAGGTGATCAGGTGCTACTTCCAGCCCTATGTGAATGGCTGTATTGTTCTCCCTGATATTCCCAGATAGTTCTTCCCCTGGTCTCAGATAGTTTCCTCACATGCGCGTGCTTATCCGTATTCTTCCCAATACTCAAGGAGACTCTGAAGAGCCCCCAAACTCTCTCTGTACAGCTGTCTCTTTTCTATTACTCTCCCTTGCAAACTTGGGGAGTCTATGTGGGATCCCCCTTCCCTGCTTTGTGTCCTGTAAACTCCCTCAGGACAGGAATCTGTAGTGATCATTCTGCCTCCTCATTTATTCCTCATCTCACTAGTATCACGGCCCTTCATTGCCCAAGGTCCTATTTTTGAAAACGGTCACTTATCCCGTCCAGTTTTGTTGTCGTTCTTGTCTGCGATGGAATATTTTATCCCAGACTGTTTCTCCATCGGGGTTGGAAGTAGCAGACCAAGAGCGTTGTTTGTAACATACTGAACAACCCCAATATAGACCAAAGGAAAGCGCGTCCGTAGATCACGGTATGCTCACATAAGAAAATACTATTACAGAAATGAAAATAGATGAAGTGTAGCAACAAAAATGAATCTCACAATGTTGAACAAAAGAAAGCAGACACAAAATAGTGTAATCCTACATGCTGTGTGACCCCCAAACAGGCAACAAATAAACCTCTGTATTAGAATTGAGGATAATGGCTACCTTTGAAAAGAAGGGAGGGAAGGTCATGACCTAAACGGGCATAAAGAAGGCCTCTGTGCCCCTGGCAGTTATTATTCCTGACCTGGGTGGTGGTGATGCAAGTGGCCTTGTTATAATTGCTAAATGTTTGCTGTATTTTCCTGGATTCATTATGAAGCATAACACAGATAACATTAAAAATAAGAAAAGATACGAAAGGAAACTTACATAAACAATATTACATATCATTTTCACAGAATTCATAATTCTAACAAGGACATTTGGAAAACATTTTTGTCGGGAGGTATGTAACATATGTGCTGGGAACATTCAAAAATTTCTGAGATGTAGCGAAAAGATCACTTATTAAAGCAGGTTGGTTTTGACATTAGTATACATTGTTATCATTAAGGTGTGTCAAGGATCCTGTGTGCTAAAACAAGCCACATTTTCTGAAATTGTTTCCTTGTCTATAGAGATTTTTAAGTGTATTTGTTTGCAATCATTTCCATTAAAATATTTAGCGAATGACTAATACTTTAAGTTCTATGCATTGATAGGTTGCTTGACACACACTTTGAAGTTCACAGGCACTGCTAAGAAAGCATTTTTGCATCCAGTTCTGCCCAGATTCGTCGACATCTGCAGCTTATGCAGCAGGGCTGGTGGCTAATGGAAAACACTGGCTCTGGCTCTGTTTTGCTATCAAATCATATGTTTTGATTCACAAGTAGTAAGTTTCATTTTGGGGTATGTGTTTCTACTGATTTGACAGTGAACCTAAAAAGTGAAATAAATATGAAGAACAAGAAATTCTCAATTCTCACCTTTCAAGGGTTTTGATGTTATCAATTTGCCTGTGTTGTCCTAACACACACGTTATCTTCTTTCATTCCTCTCAGTGTATAGAAAATCAGGACAAATTCTGCACTAACAAATGCATGACAATACAAGCCTAAGTTACTTTGAACTCGATATACCGAGACATTTGGATTTGTATTTTGCTGGAGATTTTCAAAAAGATAATGTGTAATCTACATTGTGTTCCCTCTGCAGAGAGACAGGCGGTTTGCAGTGTGAGAAAAGGAAGCGTATTTGAAGGAAGAAACTCAGAACTGGATTCTTCACCCTACCACTTACAAACTGTGTTATCTTAATTTTAAGTTTGCAGATTTATTTAAGCATCATTTTTCCCATCTGTGAAATGAGAACTGCCCCACTGGGTAGTGATGGATTAAAATAAGATGAAGAAAAGATGCTCTATGCTTAAAAATGTATGACTACTTGCATTTACACCAGGTCCCTCAGTTTACAGAGCTGTAAACTGAGACTCAGAAAAGCAAGTGATCTGCCTGAGGTCTCAATCAAAACCCTCACAGACAATGTTCTTTCTCTTTTGTGGAGGAAACTGACTAACTCTGTGTTGCTCTCACTGCTGCTGTAAGGACCCCAGCAGCTAACTCCATCTTTAAGGGGTTCTGAGTGCTGGAAATGGGGGAGTTATTCTAACAAGAAAGCAAATGTCATTGCAGCACACTTTGAACTATCAATGCATGTGAATGTGGTAATTTTCATTCAGAGTCTTTAATCGCAATTGACTTAACATGAGAGGAATCTTTGCAAGTGAATGCTATCACACAATTTGCTCATATTTGGTTGATTTGCTTCCTTGTGTGACTAACATGTTTTTAAAAAATAGATGGTGGAGCTCTTTGCTAGCTTCTGAATCGCTGTTAGGGTTCCCATCTACCTACAGCTCTGCTCCAGCTCTCTATCCTGTGATTCCTCCTTCAAAAACTCACATAGTCTTGGCCCAGTGTGCTTCACCACATTCCACACATGGGAAACATCTTCAAGGAATACACAGGAAGAAGTAAAGCCATTGTATAGAATAAGCACGAAAGTGCTATATGAATTCAAGCAGCTATTGAAACAGAGAAAAAACTCTATTGATTTGGATTGTAAAGGATTTTGTTTAGCATATACATTAAACTTCTATACTACAGGTAATTGGATGTTAAAAAAAAGTAACGTAAGAAAGAGTCTCTAATTTCACAGAAGTCATGATCCTGTTCTACAGACAAAATGTGCATCCATAAAATATTGAACAACAATACTAGGCATTCAACAATTAAAAACAGTATTACATAAAATGGGAACTTTAGGAGTTATGGGCTGGAGAAAATGGTACTTAAACTGGGTTTTGAATAATAGGAAGGATTTCCCCACTGGAGGAGAGAGGAAAAAAACATTCTACTGGTAGATAAAGAAACTCCATGAGCAAAAGCTAGGAAGCAGAAACAAGTCCCACATGTTTGAAGAGGACATTTCAGGGAAACTGTGGAGGAGAGGGGAAATTTTAAATTCTTTTGGCTGAACAACCAGACAGTTTCCAGGGACTGGGAAATGACTGAGGGTTTTGTGACTGCCATGTAGCCATATCTCAGTGACCTAAGCTCCATGTACACTGCGCTTCAAAAGTATACTTTCAGACAAAAAGCCCTTTCTATTGTGATTTAGCAATCACTTAAAATGGCTGAAAATGCTGGTAAGTGTGTATTCATTTAACACCGAGTCAAGAAGTAGAGACAGGGAAGAGATGACTGACCTCCCTCTCTCATAAGGCATCCTCATGCTCCCTGAAAACACAGGTCATTCCACCCAAGAAGTCACGGGGTAGGTGCTGACTCCCTTGTATCCCTGGAGAACATGCCTCATATTTGGTGAAAGAGACATTTCCTGGTGTCCACACAAATGAGCCCAATGGTTCTACATTATAAAATGATGGAGAGAGGGCACACAGGTCTTCTGGGAATTTTTGAGTGTTCACAGAGCTCATTAATCTAGGCATTTAGGAACAGAATTCAAACGAATACAAATGGTATGACTCAAAATAGCAAAGTCATCTCAGTCCAAACAAAAATGTGTTTTTTTTTAGTTATATTTTTTTCTTTCCATTCAAACTAAATGGTACATTTTTATAGAAAAGGGGTAGGGTTAAACCCCCCCCTCTCTGTTTTTCTCTCTTTCTCTCTCTCTCTGTCTCTCTCTGATGCCCTAAACAAAATACTCTGTAAAAATACCACCTACAGCACATCAGCAGAAAATATATAAGAACCAGAAATTTCAGCCTAAATTAAACCTATGCATTTATTGAGCACCTGAAAAATATTTAAAAATTTCAAAACAAATGAAAGCCTTCATTATCATTAACATCATCATCATTATCTTCGATAAGCTATTTTTAGTTTAATAAGCATCTCTAAGTGATGGTATTTTGGTTTGAAGCATTTCTTAAAATACAACTTTTGAAAAAAATCACCTAAGGCAAGGATTGTAAGACCATTTGATCAGTCGCTTTAGCTATTTTATTCATTGGGGAGGGGAGGAAAGAAGCATTTGGCTGACTGATTAAAGACTTTACGAACCCAGACACAGCCCTAGATTTCCTAAGGGGCAGCTTTAGGGCACTAACTGCATTTTCCTTCTGCCCATCTTATATCTCCAAATTCAAGGGCAATTGATGGAATTTTAGGAACAAAGTAAATGCTTAATACATATATCTTTCATAATTAACTGGAAAACTGCAGTGCTACAACAAAAAGTTATATTTTAGGTACTGTCTAAATTTTAAACAGTATTGTTTGAAACACTTTGATTCCCCAAAGACCACAATTCCCTATTTCAGACAAAACTACTTCTGTTCAGACTTTCCCGAAAGCCTTCATGGACCCTATTCTAACAACCTAAGAAGTTGGTGTTACTCCATAATCGATCGGGGGCCAAGACCCTGGTTCACATACTGCAATTGGCTTTAATGGGCTTTAAAAATCATTTTCTCCAGGACACCTCGGAGACATGAAACTAGATAATAGTGACAGATGGAAACCAATTTTTAGAAATTTCAAGGCAGAGGTGAGGGAAAATTAAAGACAAAAGCTTGATGTGAAGGAAGTTTAGAAATTATTCCTTATATATTATGTCCAAGAGCAGAAGTAAGAAGAAATTTTACACAGTATAATACCAAGTAAAATTTTAAACAAAAATAAAGTTTATGCCAACAGATGAATCTATACAGACCTTTGTATAATTTCTTGGGAATGCACACACACACACATTCTTATTGTTTGTATGCATTGTATCTATTTTCAGAAAACATAGATGTGGAATACAGAATTTTAAAATATACCCCAAGATTCCTGCCCCCAAGAATATACCCTGTGTAACCCCCTTTCCTTGGAATACAGCTGATATCTGTGATTATGACGGGTGTCACTCCTGATACAATATATGGCAAAGGTAGAGACTTTGCATATCCAGGTTCCAAATTAGTTTGCATTAATCAAAAGGATGATTAGCCTTAGTCGGCTTCAACCTACCCAGGTAAGACCTTTACAAGAGGGTCCGAGTCTTTCCTAAAAGGGAAATTCAAAGAGATAATAAATTCCTCTGTTGACTTTTGAATAAACATACTGCCATGTTGAATAGAGCCATACGGTAGGAGGCCTCTTGTAGGTGAAAATGTCCCCTGGTTGACAGCCAGCAAACAAGCAGGCACCCCCATCTAACAACCACAGGGAAATTACTTCTGTCAGTAACAAGCAAGTCTGGAGTAGGACTCTGAACTCCAGATTAGCAGGCAGGCCTGGTTGGCACCTGAATTTCAGACTTGTGAGACTGTGAGCAGACAACCCTGTTATGCCATATCCAGAATTCTGACCCACAGAAACTGAGATAATGCATGTTAGTTTAAGCTGCTGAATTGATGACAATTTTTTATTCAGCATAGAAAGCTAATACCATAGACCTGTATTGAATAACTACTATGTGTGCCCCCTCCCTAACTGCCCATTCATCCATCACTTTTTCTCCTCGTTCTAGAAATAAATCCCATTCTTTTAGCAAACTATTTCTTGCAAACTCCAACCAAACAGCTCTCTGAGAGGTCACAGTATTCTCTCTCCACTGACCTGGGAAAGGGACTGTGGCTATTGACATGAATCGCAGAACCTTGTCACTGTGACCCGGCTTGCTGAGTGCTCCAGGAATAAGCTCGTGGTTCAGGAAGGCCAATAGAATTCCTCTGCAGGATGGTTTTCAAACTAGCCAATAGAGAAAATGGTTTTTCAGTCACTAAACTGGAATTATGTCTGAGACTCTGTTTCTTTTCTCTGACTCATGCAAAAAGTCTGACTTGCAATAAGAGAATACAAATAGCTCTCTTCGAGGTAGAAAGAAGCAGAGAGGAAAGATGGGAAGAAAAGGGAGCTTTGATAGCAATAAAATTCCCACTTCTAATCCTGTTGTTGTCTCCATCCCATTTTTTCCATTGCTTGTGTTTCTATAAATTACTTATTATTGAATTTTTATAGCCAACAGTCCTCACTTAGGTTTTGATACCAAAATAGTGCTGGTCATTATCATATTTCATTTTCTTACCCAAAATTTTCAATATGGCATCTGCTGCTTTTTCTTTGGCTATAGAAATTTAACCTAGAAAAGATAAATCTGTGCTCTTTCTTATAACAAATGCTATAACATGCTCCTTTGGTTTATTAAGGAGGATAGTAGAAAGGACTCAATTCTTTTTTTTTTTTTTTTTGAGACAGAGCCTCAAGCTGTCACCCTGGATAGAGTGCTATGGCATCACAGCTCACAGGAACCTCCAATTCCTGGGCTCAAGTGAGTCTCTTGCCTCCGCCTCCCAAGTAGCTGGGACTGCAGGCGCCCGCCACAACGCCCGGTCTTTTTTTGGTTGCAGCCATCATTGTTGTTTGGCGGGCCTGGGCTGGATTCGAACCCGCCAGCTCAAGTGTATGTGGCTGAAGCCTTAGCCCGCTGAGCCACAGGCGCCGAGCCGAAAGGACTCAATTCTTACATAAAATGAAAGACAGAATCAAGGCACAGTGTGTGTTCATAAGGGTTTTTTTTTTTTTTTTTTGTCTCTTCCAGTCACCATAAAATTATCCTTGTCAGGAAAGCCATAGCTTTATTCAAGTAAAAAGTTAAAATTTCTCAAATTTACAATGTCATAACATCCCAAAATGAAAACACCAGAGCTTCTAGGCTGCCCCCTAAAAATGAAGGTCAATACCAGCAGAAAGCAACCAAGGTCCCCAGGCAAAGGAGGACCAAGTGACTCTGTTTAATGAAACACTGTTAATGAATGAAACACTGTTATGTGATCATTTTAGGACTATGTCCCAAGTCCTTATTACAACCTTTGCTTGAAAATTCTGTGACACTCTGGGGTTTGATACGTCTTTGTTTAGTAGCTCATCTATAACACACATTTCTGTAATCCCAGTCCTAAATCCTCATTTATAAAAAATAAAGCTATGATCTTCAATGTGTACGGTCTCACTAGAGGATGATATCCTAGGACCTTCTAGAATAGAAGTGTTCTCACTGCAAGGACTAAAGCAAACAGAGCTAAGAAGTATTGCCTTTTATTTCAGACCATCTAATGCCTTTGATTTCTATCTCAAGGAAGCAATTACTACACTTCAAAGATATGCTTCTCCTGTCCTTATTCCTTATCCACCACAATAAAATTTAAAGAGGAAATGGTGCTTTTCTTATGTGGCGTTAGAGATGGGTTATAGACATTAAGAAATATAAATGACTTTTTCTATTGAAAACTAAGTAAGGGAGTTACCAGTGATTACTTTTTCCAGTTCTTTCTGGGTAAGTCCATCTGAGAGAATAGCATCCTGAATCCAGCCGCTGATCCCCAGGGAGCCCTCTGAGGGGCACCCGGGATAGACTTGCTCTATTTAACTCACCAAAGTACTGATCAAAACGGGGAGGAAAATTTTATGGAAGAAAAATTATTAACTGATTAATGTGAGGATATGAAAAAATATGAAACATGGTCTTCACCCTCAAACACAATATAATTGGGAGGTGGGGGGGAAGCCTAACACAAAATTTATAAATAACAATGAAACATTGTGCATAATTAGCCTCTTGGAAGAACGTAATACTCTTGAATGAATGCCAGCAATATATATTTTATAATTTTTAAACTCCTTTAATTTTAGTGTCTTCATCAATAAGATGTGGACAGTAATCCATCCAAAGTGCCCAGCATGGGTGGGGAACCTCCAGCTTTCTGATTGCAAGATTGTTCTTTTTTAAGCACCAAAGCAGGCAGGAAAACCTCCATCTTTCTCTGCTGCACCCTGTTAATAAAAGAATTTGTTCTGTAAAATTTGGATTCAGTCAAAATGCTGCTCTTAAGGACCTAGAAGGCCAAATTTAGTCTTAAGGCTACAGGTTCCCCACCCAAGGAAGGGGTAGAGAACTGGAAACGGGGCACTAACTATTATTACTCTTCACATTTTTTATACACTGTATTCTTGTCCCTTTCCCTGTAAGCCAAACAATTGAATATGAAATATCTGAACCTGTTAAAGTGAGATTATTGTTCAATAGGATAAATAAATATCAAACTGGGAAATCTATATCAATAGAAATAAGACATGAATTTAGGAGCTTAAATCAAGCCAAAGAGACTTCTACTGAAAAAAACTAAAGAATTAAATTGATCCATATTTCATGGCTGAAATAACCTGAAAGCAGTCAATTAGCTCATCAGAAACAGGTTAAATAGAAAATATTTAAAACAAGCTGCATGATTGATAAATTTTTCTGTGAATAAACCAAAAAGAATAAAAAAAAAAAAAGAAAGAGAGAGAGTCATCCATGCATGTGAAACCTAGGTTGGGAGAAGGCTACTTGAATTTCAGTCCAGGCAAACAGCAAACCAATAGGTGTATTCTCTCATCATTCAGGCTCCAGGATTCCCCCAAAGAAACAGGAAAGAAGAAAGCAGAGTGTGCTTGCTCAGCAAACATCGCTTCAGAAGCAGTATCCCAGTTCACCTTCTAAACAGGTGGACAAACCCAAGATACTCCCATCTAAAAATTCTGGCACCACTACTGTGTGAGTGTGAGACAGAAGCACCAGCGGATGCCTCAGTCACTAAACCGAGAGAGTCTTCTTAGACTCCTGTAGTTAAAGATACATATGAGAGAAGAAATTGGAAACAAAACGACAAGTGACAGTTGAAATCTAATCATTATTTTAAGCTCAGTGAAGCAGAATTGAATAACAAGACTGGTATGTGCATGATGTTTGCTGTCATTTTAGAGCTTTATCTTTGTGAGATTTTGTTAGATTTAAATAGTATTTGCAACAAAAGTGGTTCTTACTAACTTAGCAATGAGGTAACTCCTGATCAAAGGTAGAGAGCAAAATCGTAGACTTCCTTCTCATTATCCTTGTTTAATGAAATGAGAATCCTTGATTAAAAACACTAGAAAAATGCATAAACCAGGATTACTAAGCATTATGTTTATATGTAATAAGATTTAAAAAATATAAATCTGATCATATTACATCATATAGGAGAATCCAACCTTACTTGGTTACTTATTTTTTATTTTGCTTGTATTTAAATAACTAAATGAGGGGGGGAAAAAGCAATGTAAATAGTGCAGGTAATTTTATCGGCCACTACATCCAGTAGGCACACATCTAACCCTGGAATTACTGTGGTATGGAAGTTGTGTAACTCCTCTTATTTTAATATTTTTCATTTCTTTCATGCCGGCATGTGGTAGCAGTTTACTGTATTGAATGTGATTTAAATATTTAAAGATTAATATATACACACACATTTATGTGTACACACACACATACACACACACATACTGTTTTAACTCACCATGTCTTTCAAACACAAGCCAATCACTCGTTCCTCCTCAAAAGGAATATCACTGTATACATTACATATTTACAAGTGTGTAATACTGCACAGAGTTCTATTCTGTACTCTAAGAACATTTCAAAGGCTTTGGAAATTTAATTTTGATGCTTTGCAGTTTTAACCTTACCCACAGACAGCAGTAGCTCACCTCTACCAAGGTTGCCTCTGTGCTTGTTAGTTACTGGAACTCTAGAAAACTGGAGGCAGAAATACAGTTCAACACTGTCTCTGTAATCACAGATGAAGTGTCTTAAGGATGTGGGAGGTCTTACATGGGACAGAAGTAACCACAATTCAAATAATAATTTCTGGTAAAATAATGTTTAGAAAGAGTAAAAAGTATTTGATCAAAAGCGTTCAGAGAATGCTCAAGTCATTGTCTAAATCAGAAAAATGTGAGACAAGGAAAGGTAGCTTTTAAAAAAGACTGACAAATCAGAAAGAGATAGTGGATATAAAAAGCAGTAGGACTTGCCGAGGAGAAGCTTAAATAAAGGAATAAGAAAAGTCAGACCAGGAGTGAGAGCAGTGTTAAGCAGGTGGGCAACAATCCCGAAGAGCGGAAAGGAAAGGTAACAGATCAGAGTGGCTCATCCGGGTCAGGGTGCCCCCAAAGACAGGAACTATGCACAGTACTTCTGTGACTGGAAAGCATGAGGACGATTGTTCTAGGTTTCGGGAGGCTGCCTTTTTGCAGAGAATCCATATCATGAATTATTGGGGACGGGGAAGGCTAGGCTCCAGACTTTCCTTCCTCTTTGGGTACAGGCCAAAAAGCCAGGTATCAGAAAGCATCGTGTGCCTAATGAGGGTTACTTTGGGCTAAGGAATACACTAGATCACAGGCCAATGACAGAGACTGAGGCGGTGGGCAAAGGGAATGAGCCACCCACCTACACACGTGTAAATATGTTATTCACCCCTAAACTACAAGGAATGTGCTTGCTTATATCATGTATCCAATTCATAGCCCCAGATCCTCAGGTTGGTAGGATGATTGGAGAGAAGAAATGGAAGGAGGGCAGTGTAATCAAGCTGACATCAGGCCAAGAAAGGCAGCGCTGCAGGGAGCTCTGCAAATGGTTTCAGACCTTTCATGTCACCCAACATTTTGCCAAAGATACAATCAGAGCTTGTCTCTTAAAGGGACAGAATATCCCAGACATCATGGAGGTGTTTCTCGTGAACTAAAGTTTTCAGGTATTCCCAGCAGACTTCAAAGTAGCAAATGGCACCAATTTATCCTCAAACAGAAGAAGTACAAAGTCTGGTAAAATTACTATCTCTTTTTCTCAATAAATGTTTTAAATAAAATAACTGAGCAATATATGTTAAAGAAATCACTAAATTCTTTTTATCTGGCTTAAAATATTCAAAGCATCAATTAACCTAGTAGAAAGAAGTCTCGAGTTTTATAATCAAACAAACCCAACGTTTATACTTAGAAGACATGTAACTAATGAGATCAAGTTTCCTCACCTTTTAATTAGAGATAAAAATTAGGTAGCTTGAAAATTTGATCAGAGTATGAAATGAGATTATATACTATATGTCAATACTTTGATCACTACCTGCCAAACAGTAAGTGTTAAATAGGGCTAACTGTAGTTATTACCTATACTTCACTTCATATATATATTTTTAAGCTTGATACATGGCAGAGACCACAAAGTGTATTAACCACAATTACAGTGATTGTGGAACTCTTAGATACTTGTGTATCTATAGGGGCACAGAACCTTTTATTTACTATAGTGGTACAGAACCTTTTTATTTACTAGAACCTTTTATTTAAATTTTAAAATGTACTATGCTAACATGAACCAAACAACTTTGATTTATATAACTTTACTATGATTACACACTTGAGCCTATGTAAATACAACCAAACATGTAAGTGGGTCTTATTATTCTAAAGGGAAAAAACAAGTGATGAATTGAGTTTGCTTATTTTTCTCAAATAACAAAAGATACAAGCCACAATATTTCAATAGCTAAAAAATCAAATCATTTAATCATTAAATATCACACTGTTAGACAAAATCCAAGGACATATTTCCAAGTTATAAATATTAATAAGGCAAGTTTAACTTCAAAATTTTAACATGATTGAATCAGCCAGATGTTCTTCCATTTATTTGTTATTTTGATTTCTTAGCAAGTATTCATTCTACCGTAAAAATGCCTTCAAAGATTGTGAATATATCACTAGGAATTGAAAGATATGTAAATAAATGGAATGTAGTATATGCTTCCTGAATCTTTCATTGACTGTATTATGTCTGTATTAATAATCACATACCGACAGCAATACTTAAGGTCGGGAAGGTTGGTGACACTGTAGGTCAGATAAAGGATCAACTAAATCATCCAGATCAGTTTCCATTTGCATATTGTCCTTGTCTCTCTTCAGCCAGCATAAAATATCACCAGCTCTGGGCTAAATATTGTACCACACACAAACATCTGTATGTAGTTAAAGGGACAAGTCATCATTAAATTGTTAAATTTGTGATGATGTAGCATGGTTTTCAAACCTTTGAGACAAAAGGAGTAGTGATTACCTATGAAGCACGTTTCTCGTGCCCGCTTCCTCTTTTTCACCTATGTGCAGGCCCCTCCGTGCAGGCCCTTGAGTGTGTTTTACCCTCTCTGACATCTCCCTCTCTCTCTGCCTTTTTATTCAGAGTATCATGAGATGAGAATTAAGACCAAGACAGATGGGGATAGTCAGTGACTAAGACAAAAGTACTGATTAAGGAGAAGGGTCAGTCCTAGAAACAACTGGTTACAGCAGAAACCAGTACATACAACAGGAACTCAGCATATATTTATGGAATAGGTATTTTATTTAGTACCACCAGTAACACAGGAAAATATGTACTATTATTCCCCTATCTAAATAAATTAGATAGCTGATGTTGAGCTAAATAAGGTAAATTTGATGCATAGTAAAAAGTAGTGAATTAGAATGAAAATCTACATCAATCTGGCTGCAAAGTACGTGTACATTTTCCTTCCATATATATGTATATAATCTTAAACATTTTAATGTTTCTATCTTCTCTCTTTCTCCTTTAAAATAACCACAGCATCAAATAAAATTTTAAAACATTTGCTGCAATTATTATTATTATTATTATTATTATTATTATTATTATTATTTGTTGAGACACAGTCTCACCATGTTGCTCTTGGTAGAGTGCTGTAGCATCACAGCTCACAGCAACCTCAAACTTCTGAGCTTAAGCGATTCTCTTGCCTTAGTCTCCCAAGTAGCTGGGACCACAGGCGCCTGCCACAATGCCCCTTCATTTTTTGTTGAAGTTGTCATTGTTCTTTAACTGGTCCATGCTGGATTCGAACTTGGCTCCCTAGGTGTGTGTGACTGGCGCCATAACCACTGTGCTATGGGCACTGAGCCCATTTGCGGCAATTATTGAGTATCACGTTATATTCTTTGGTTTTCATATTTTTAAAATAATTGGGAGGAATGGATAAAAATGTTGAATTTGTCTTTATTAAAAAGGAGAGAGAGAAAGAAAGCCCAATGCCTTATCATCTTTTCTCCCCTTTGGGTCAGGTCAGTTATACAAAAAGAACAGATTTTTAGCCCTCCCTATAATATAAAACAATGTATCTTATTTTATTGCTACTAGGTAAGTAAACCAAAATCAAAGACTTCATATGTTTAAATGTGTGTATACTTAAGTAGCTTACAGTATAAAAGGAAATACAGCAGATGGAGAAACAGAAAAGATAAAGCCATTTTTAGTTAATTGTACTTTTTAAACTAAGATTTATTTTTAAGTCCATTCTGTTATGATTATTATGGTTACCATGAAGGCAAAGTAGATGAGAAGAAAAAGTGGACTGGGGATAATCAGAAAAAGAGAAATAGCAGTTCAGATAAACAATGTTAGGTCATACATGTATGAGAATTGGGGAAACTGGGAAAGGACAGACTTAGAAAAACAGTAGTTTACGTAAGCAGGATTGAGTTTTGATTTTTTTTTCCAAGAAATTGTTAGAGAAGGAAACCGAACTCTAAAGCATCACAAACCTCCTCCTAGCCCAGACCACCATTTCTTTCAGCACAACCTCCCTTTACCTTTGAACCCTGGTGTCTGAGCATCTGAGATTAACTTTAGGTACACTTGTCTGCCTCTGCCAATTCCCACAGATGAGAGGTACATAAAAAGATGAAATAATCATGGACACAGTTCAGTTTGCCTTTAGATCCCAGTGTGTAAATCTTCCCATCACTTCTTCTTCCAAGTCTGAATGAGAAACTCACCTCTTTCCAGAAATTTTCCTTGATGAGACATTTCCCACTCTAATCCCTGTTTCTCCACGTCCTCCCTCACATTCACATATTCCATTTGTACTAGATGTTTTAAAACCCTCTAAAATAGAAATGTAATGCCAGATGGGCATGTAAAGTGGAGTTCAAACTCCCTTCTGACAATCTATCTTTATTCTAAATGAGATAAGACAACTTGTCAAAAGTCATACAGCTCGGTAAAGGCAAACTTAAGGCACCCAAATTCTATTCCAAAACTCCTTCTACTGTTTGATTCATTTATTCCTTCTGAAAGAATTACTGGTTGTGCCACATTGTGAGAATTGAAAGGAATCCTTTGGATAATTTTAAACTCTTTTCTATTTATATAGCCCCACACTCCATTAAGTGTAAAATTTCATGCTTGATATAAAATTCCATGTTTAAAATATAATAATATTTTCAAATTTTTGAATGTCCAAACATACCTAAAGCCAAAAATTTAAGTAACACTATTTCCTCCAGAATCCTGCCATGGAAAAATATTCAGACCATACACAATGTCTGACAATTAAGTTCGCACACTTGCCACCATGTGCTTACATTGGAAGCACTGTACAAACAACTCTGTAAGGTTTCGTGACCTTGGCATATCAGTGACTTACAGCTGGGTTAGTGTCTGTATGTGGCAGTGTCTTGCTGAGTGGGGTTCTTTAGAGTTGTTGCATGTTTTGTGTGCTGTACAATGACAGCTCTGATGGTCATTTCTGCAAGAGTTCCAAAACTGCTTTGAAGGGTGGACTAGGCACTGGCATCAGTGCAGAGCTTCCCCAGGGAGGACTTCAAAGGTGACCATATGATATTCGGCAGGGAGGCATGTAATACTTTTTTCTAGAATGAGCTCATGAACTTAATTGTCAGACTTCATATATCTCTTAGACAGAATGAGAAAGAGAGAAAAAGACAGAGACAGAAAGAGAGGACAAAGGACATGTTGTCCTTCTTAATTTGTGAAAATGTTAAGCTAAAGTCTTCCTTTCCTCTACCAAACTTAAGGACTCCATCCTCAGGCCTGTCCTAACAACAGCAGCAATGACTGACAAAGTTTACTGGGCACTTGCTATGTGTAGCAGGGCACTGTGCTAGTCCTTGTAGGAAAAAAGAGAAAAAGAGAGGAGAGAGAGGAGAGAGAGGAGAGGAGAGGGAGGAAAGAGGAAAGATAGTATA
The DNA here is from genome assembly GCA_963574655.1 of Perodicticus potto. Taxonomy (NCBI): domain Eukaryota; kingdom Metazoa; phylum Chordata; class Mammalia; order Primates; family Lorisidae; genus Perodicticus; species Perodicticus potto. The sequence goes on from CAUYRH010009053.1 coordinate 21,578, forward strand.
TTTTCAGCCCAGTGCAGATAGAGACATATAATTGGGTATCTAATATAATATGGAAGGAGATGGCCCTGCACACGCCATGGCATCCAGAGTGCCATAACTATATCAGAAAGATACAGCCTAATCTGGCGATTTAGAGAGAAAGAGCATTCTGGAGGTTTTGTACAGGAGAAGTCTCAAATGATGAGTAAGAGAGAACAAGACTATGATCAGCACTTCAGCCCAAGCAAAGTTATAGCACTATGGAAATCTGTGCAGAGAGCCACAGCGACGTGATTACTACAATAGAGGTTGTAATATGGAGAGCAGCGGGAAAGCAGTTTGCAAGATAGACACTGGTAAGTTGATAGAAGGCCTCTCCCTTAACATAAGAGTGAGAGTGGCTGGAGTTGACATGAAATAGTATGATCTGCAGTCATTGCTCAGTTACCTTATAATTATTGTAAAGTGGCTTCATTTGTCTTTTCCCAGCTTCCATCACCACTGCCCACTTTCATGCAAAATACAATGAACATACATAAGACAATTCTTTAGCATTTTTTTAAAGAGAACCATCATCAACATGCATGCATGACGTGCTTTTAGACTGAGGATTTATTCAAAAATATTTGAAGATATGAGTGAATATTCCTAAGAGCAGAAGTAATTTTTATATATCTCTGGCATGAAAGAATTAATTTCAACTTGGTAAACACAATGGTAAATTCTTTATTTTTGTCATTTAGAAACGAATAGTAGCAAAATCTTGTTTTTTTTCAGTTGCTCTTTTTATACATGAATTATAGCAAAAGCTATTGAAAAATATAGAGGTCCCAGAAAATTAGGGGGCAGCCATGGAGCTCTAGAGCCCTCTGCTCTTAATCCCCTTCCAGGCCTAATGATTATTTTCAGTCTTTGTAAAACATAGGTAAATAACAGAACCCAAATCAAGCTGCTTCACAGCAAGCACCTGACCTTGAGTGATCTACAATTTCTTTTCACTCAAATAGGATGTCTCCTTTCAAATTCTTTACTCCCTTTAACGCATGCAATCTTAAACTACATAATCTATGCACTTTTTTGGCTTTCCTGAAAAGTACGTGTATGCCCTGCTCTTGGCATGCTGAGACAACTAAATATATTTTTTCTTCAAAACGCCAACTTTCTGTAAGCTTCCTGATTTATCTCAATCAGCATCCATCAACTTTTGAGTATCCCTATCTATTCAGTGCCGTGCAAGGGATCTAGCTATCTTTTATGGAGAGATAAAATTAAAGAACAAATTTTAGCACTTTTATCACTGAATTCATGATCAAGTTGGGTAAGACAAGACTAACAAGCATGCAACAACTAGGAAACAATTTGAGACAGTACATAATTAAGTGCTGAATGTAATGCTGACTGTAAGTGCACAATTCTTCACTAATTACCAATTGCTTTAAGGAATTAATACTTAACTTGGGGATTTCAATCACAATTTCTCTATAAGCCTTAATTCTTGTAACCAGCAATTCAGTTCATTTCAAAGAGTTACAAACACACTCTGGTTTAGCAAATTATCAGCATTGTTCTCAGAAATGTTTTTTTCCATTAAGCAATTAATTTAAATCCTGATTGTTCTGACCTCCAGGGCCTTTTGGGAGGTGCTTGTTTCACAGATGCAATTTAATTTTTCAAATGAATTTTCATCTGGTGCAGGATTCACAGCCCTGAGGGGAAGGAATCTGTTTTCTATCCAAAAGAGGGAAACAGGAGAAACTTGGGTCCATGGCAGGCCAACTCCCCTCCCAGGTGGGGATGGACAAACTCCAGCACTCGGCTTCTGCATTTTCCCTGTCTTCCTTGCTTCTCTTTTAGCTTCTTTTGTTTCCCTCTTCCTGCTTTCCCCACTTTTATTCTCATCTTCCTCTCTCCTCCTGCCTTTGTTTTACTCTGGTTAGGAGGATGGGCAGAGAAGTCTCCTGGACTGATGACCTTGACAATGGAGGAGGCTTCTGGCTCTGATCTCTGCTGCCCACACTGTCCGCGGGTTGAAGACAAGCCCAACAGAGATTACTGCCACAGAGAACAAGCTCAGCCCACCACTGGAGTCTTCAGGAAGCTTCCAATGATCGGTTAGAGTGCTAGGAGGAATGCAAACAGTTTTCAATGTGCTTCGAAGACAGAGAAGTCACCAACTTCTCCCCTTCCTCATCTTCCTTGGGTTTCTTCATAGATATGCTCAGTCTGGGACAGTGTGAAAAGCTCTGGCAAACAACCATGGTAGGGCATAACCGTATCCAAACCTGCATTTTCTTTCCCTTTAGCCAAGAAATAATTGGCCAGTGCTATGTTTGACAAAACACTTGTTTCTGCATCTACCTCTGTCTGTGCGTAGTAGAGGGTAGAGGGCAAATGCAAGTTACTTCACCTTCACGTTTCTGAGCTTCAGTTTTCTCCTCCTTAGGGGGATGATGTGCACACAATGTGTTGCTGTGAGTATGAACTGAAGCGTAGACAAGGATGCTGGTCAAAAGCTACATTTCCCAGCTTCACGTCCCAATTCTGCCTCTTCTCATGTTAGAACCCAGAACAAGTTGTATAACTTTCCTATGTTTCAAGTTCCTCATCTATAAAACAGGAAAAATAAAGTACATTCCTTATAAAGTTCATAGCTCAGAATTCAATAAATCCAATTATATCATACACACACAAAACAATGTACATATAAGATTTTGTTGTGTAAACCAACTTGCCCATGGTTGATACTCTGTAAATGTGAGCTCTCTTCTTTCTTTTCATTGGGATCTAGGGGAGAAGAAAACACACAGGAGCGGGGTACTCTACAGCTGACCAGGAGAAAAGGTTACTTCTTTACGTTCAGCCCCTTCCTCAGTTTCTGCTTCAGTCTAATATTTCCTTTTTTCTTCTTCTTTTACCTGTATTTTCCAGCCTGAAATCTTCTGTACACACCTGGCCACCCCACTGAGGCAGACAACCAAGGTGAGCAACACTACAGGCTTCAGGATGGCCAGAGCCAGATCTCAGTTCTGCTCCCCCACTCAAAAGCACCATCCTGACCCTCAGGGGGAAGTAACGTGTTCTGTGATTCGATGGAAAAGCAAAATGCATGGGAGGTTTTTTTAATAAGTACCAAGGACACTAAATAATAGTTAAGTGGACAATAACCGGTTTTGTCATCAAAAAGAAATTTTGCTTTGATGAAAATAAAAATATCCAAGAATACACAAACAACTTAAATGATGAAAATGGGGATGAATGGATTTGGACTCTATTATTTTACTTCTAAAAGTCAATGGGAAATAAAATTTCGGGAAATAGATTAAATGAATTAAGATATCTCTTTTTTAAAAACATAGAGCCCTACCTAAAAAGCATCTCTCTCCTTTGACTTAGGAGGGTTCAAAAGTGGTTTTGAGTCTGTAGCAGATATACCAAAGATTTTCAGAAAAAACTCAAAAGTCATCACATCACAAAAGACAGCAACAGAAGAGGAAGAAATAAACAAAAGAACTACCAATCATAAAATAATTAGCAAAATGGCAATGTTCAGTCCTTACCTATCAATAATGACTTTAAATAAAAGTAGTGCTGACTGTGAGCACATTCCTGAGATTGACTAAACTGATGGAGGGAACTAAAAAGTACAGTTCTCAGTAAGTCTCCCACCCTTCATTACTGAAAGTTGGATGGGAAATTTCTTTGACAAACTAAACTCATCAACAGCCAAAACTACTTAGGTGATTCTTATGGCGATAATGATGGCTGTTCTGTATTGGGTGCTTGCTATACATCAGACACTGTTCAACATATTTTGTATATATTGTTACATTTGTTCAACTTATATGATCACCTTTAATCCTATAACAACCTACTGAGCAGAAACTATACTTATTTCCTTTTTGCTAATAAGGAAGTTGGTTTTAGAAAGTCAAATAATTTGCTCAAGTTCACACATCTAAAAGGATGATTCCTGTTATTAAAAGGCAAGTATGAAAGCATTTTTCAGCAAACTTTAAAGGCAATCAAATTAGGTCAAGTTTCATCAACAGCAGAAGTTATCTATAATATAAAAATCTGCACAGTCATTAAGTTTTATGGTTGCAATATAGTCCTTAAACATCAACAATCTCCTTATTTGCAAAGTCATATAATTCTGCTCTTAGGAACCGAAGACTGTCAAAATTCACAAAATATCTTACTTGCGCTGTACCAAATCTCTCCAACCCAGTTTATAAACAATAACAAAGACAACAACAACAAACAAGTTTCAAAACAGATCAGAATACAATATAATCATCCTTTTCCTTTCATAAAAGAATAAATAACAGAGTTACTGGCCAGTTTGTGAAAGTACTATGCCTTCAAATTTATCATTACCTTCTGGTTATCAAGAAGGTTAATTATTATCAAACCCTAGCTCTCCAAAGGAGGCCAAAAGTCACTTTGCTCCGAAGTCTTTGCCAGGTAAAATAAAGTAGCAGAAAATGGCAGTTTATTCTGAACCAAGTTCTTGATTCCCCAGAATAACACATATACCTTAAAACAGAAAACTAGATAAAATTTGCAAGAAAAGGAAGGACTATGGGAAAGGGAAGGAAATGGAGATAAAGTAAGTTTCTTAAGAGACACAAGGATAGTTCAGAGTAGGTGGTCAAGTATTTCTACAATCAAATGATAGAACTTGAGTGAAGTATATAGAAGTGTTAATGAATGAAGAGCTAATCTAATAAGATTGACTTCTTACTGTGCTAGAAACTGGAAACCTATCCAGGTTGTGTCTGGAGGAGAAATACCATAAAAGATGTGAATGAATTGAAAGTAGTGTCTCGTGGTATTCCTTCCCCGCTCAGAACAAGTCTGGAGCATAGCATAAGGGCATAGGCAATACCCAAACACACAGATACATGAAGAGGGAAAGAGAGTATATAGGGAAAGAAGAGATAATAAAAAAACAAATTTCAAAGACAAGCTAGTTGCCAGAATGTCTTTCAGTTTATAGAACCATTTGGAGAATTCCAACTCTTGTTTGCATGGTATTTTTGAGATATGGATTTTCCTAAAGCTAGCTAGATAGTGAATTGTGTTTTCATAAAGACTGAAGTAAAAATAATCATGGAGGCCTTTAACATTCTCTACGGGTTCTTTTAGCTTTGAACATATGGACAAGTATGAATATAATAGATTGCAAGGGAATTCTAATTTATAAACCCAATTTGTTCAGGTGAATTAGAAAAAAACTAACCTATGCATGAATAATTTTTAATGCCATTGAGCCAAAGGGAAATAACTTTGTAGTAAAACTGATAATGTGCATGAGGGTTTGGCTATTTGATTCCATACGCCATGCTTAAAAACACTTTAACTCACAAATAGAAGCATGTTGAAACTTTTGAGACTAGCAGGCAAAATGGCATTACATATGTCAAAATTGTCAGGAAGCTTGATTCTTAAAGACTCTTTTTCCTGTCAAAAGATCTATAGTTCAGAGACTGGGTTTACAACAAGGTCAACTGCCTGAACAACATGGAAAGCGTGTGTATCACACACCACACTTCTTGATAAAAAGGAAATGACTCTTTCAAATGGACAACTGTGTTATCTTCCTTCCCAACAGTGATTACATTTGATTTTTACGTTATGGATGCAATGAAGCTGGAATTTACAGCCTGAACAATAGATCAAAGCAAACCAGAAAGTAATTAGCTGATAGAGGCAAAGAGCTGCTTATCTGAATGACTGCATTATGGAATATCCTTAACTGATCTAGTTTTTGAAATAAAGAAGAGGAAGAAAATGTATATGGAAGTGCAGTTTGTCAGTACAGTAGAAACTAACTACATCTATTCTTTTCTCCAGCAAATTAGTTCTTTTTCTCCCTTAGTACTAAATTCCTAATCTGGGAATCCATTTTCCTTCATTGCGTGTTTCTCTGGAGACTGCATATTCATTTTCTGGATATTAGATACCCTATTTACCACAGCCTGTAGCTGGGAGACATTTGCTGGGCGTGCAAGGTTTTCTCCCCTCCTCTTTCAACACAGAATTTAATAGTGAAAATTACTGATAAAAGAAGTGAGTGACAGACCCCTGTTGGGCAGCCAGTGATCACTGCACATTTAGATTTGATATTATTATTATTTAGCATATTAAGTGCCCACTCTATCATCATTCTGGGTGACTTCTCAGGGGGCAGCCGAGCATTCAACTTCAGGAGGACAGAGTTTAATATGAGGTTGAAAATGGTTAACAACAGGCTGAAGGCCTGATGAAAACACATTTAGAAAGTCAACCAGAGGGATTTTTATTTTAATGAAAAAGAATAATGAAAAGTTCTCTGCAGGGAGAGCAAATTTGACAAGGTTATTTAAACACATATGCAGGCTTTAATGTTTCAAAAGAATTTTTTTTTTTTTTAAATAATGGGATTTAATCTAATCTGTGGGTTTGGGCCTCAGTCACAGGGTAGATGCAAGATAGACTCAGAAAGCAAGACTTCTTTGCCAAGTAAGAAATTAAACAGATTTTAGGGTGCTTGAGTTGGATGGGGACTTGAGATGATCTAATATAACCTCTGTATTCATAGGAAAAGACACTGAAGTAGCTCAAAAATGTGAAATGAGATCCCCAAGAACACAGGGCTAGGAAATAATATAGCTCTATGAGGGGCTTTATGAGCACTTCTGTAGCCTATGTCTGTTAGGAACTGTATCTTCTTGGTCTATAATCCTTACATAGACTGTGAGCAAGTATTATTATGGCCAGTTTATAGACAAAAAAAAAAAAAAAAGAAAAAGGAAAATCAAAGGAAATATATGTTATACCAAGAGCCACGTAGCTAGGAAACAGAGAACCAGGAGTGACATGGATCTCACCTGTCTGACCCTAAAGGTGCCCTTACTCACTCGCCTAGCAGAACACAGAGCTCTCTGCTGCCTTCCACAAGGCCCCCAGCCTCTAGAACACCAGGTGTCAGCAGCTCTAGGCAGGCTCGGGCTGCCAAACCTGTGCTGTGAACAGGACTATTTCTAGATGCTGATGCTCTTTCATTTCAACCTCCCAGATTTAATGTTTTGAACACATTCTAATTTCTAATTCATCCCTAATCACTTCAGGGAGATCTTGGCCTCTACTTGGAATGAATTCCACCCCTTTTCTCCTTTCCAGCTCCTGAGACCCCAGCTAAGTTCAGTGCCCCAGTTTAGAATCAACTGAAGGGAAGTCAGATGGAAATAAGTGCAGTCCAATTTCATATGGGGGGGGATGGTAGTGCTGGTGATAGTGGTGTGTGTGTGTGTGTGTGTATGTGTGTATATGGTATGATAAACAAGGGTGTGTTGAAAAGGAGGCATTTGGAGCTGAAGAGCCAGCGGGCTGGATGACAGGCAAGGAGGGCGACCTACAACGCCCACCAGAGGCTCCAATAGCCAAAAAGCCTGGACAACTGCTGAGGAGACACCTGTTCCTTGGTGTCTTCTTCACTTTACACTTGGGACTAAATGTGGAACCCCATTTCCTATGCCTAGGCCAGTTTCTTGTGAATTTCCTAGGCCTGAATTCCATGGATGGACTGTGTCCATTCATTGATACACTCATTCACCTTGGCCCCGGTGGAAGGGACTGTATTCATTTGTTTCCTGGCCAAGGAACCCATACACCTATATATACCCTGAGGCTAGAGGCCTAGAGGAGGAGACGGGGAAAGAC
>CAUYRH010009054.1:0-15562 GCA_963574655.1 Perodicticus potto
TTTATATAGTGATTAAGAAAATGCTATGAGGGCTATCTCTCACAGTGCGATCAAAATGTTTCTGATTGTATATGAAGCACATTCTGCCCTATGATTGCACCAATGTACACAATTATGATTTAATAAAATTATTAAAAAAAATAGTATGGGAGGAATGAGTGTCTTTGCTTCTTTAAAATGAACATGACTGATATGATTATTATTGTGTTGTACCTCTACCCCTTCTTCTTACATTTTCATTAAGCTTCACATTTTTAAGATCCCCCATGGGCTATGGTGCATCAGAGCACCCAAGCCCTGTCCCTAACTGCCGCCCGCTATCCCGTGGTGCCCATCTACCGCTGAACCACCCACTCCCAGGAGGACACAGGTGATGCCCACCTCCGCCGCCCCTAATAGTGTTCGGCAAGCATCTTTGCCAATATCTTCTCATGCATATGTGGAAGAATTTCTGCGGGACACAGGAGTAGGAATTTCTGGGGTCATAAGAAGCATGGAAACTTAAGTTAATTGATTAGTATCAGCTTGATCTTCAGAGTGGCTGCACCCATCCACGTCCCCACTCGGAACATTTCCCTCTATTCCACATCTCTGTCAGCCTTAGATTTTATCCACTATTGCAGCCTTTTTGGGGGTTTTGCCTCCCTCAATAGGTCTGAAGTAATAACTTTTGTATTTATTTTTCTGATTATCAATGCCTGAAAGTCTTTTCATATTCTTATTAGGAGCTCCTTTTATATTTTCATATTAATCTCTTCAATTTTAGACATTTAAATTATTGACTCCCTTCCTATTTGGAATAGAAAGCCTTAAAGATAATTGAATTAGTCAACTTTGCCTCATATTTAGTGTTCCGGAATTGTTGAAAGTCCTTAGCTTCCCTTCACAGAGGTATTTCCTACCATTTTTAAACTAATTCTGTGACAGATGCCCCCTGGGCACAGTAGGTCGCGAGTCAGTCTCATAAACCACTGCTGTGGCTTCACCGTCCGCAGGCAGGTGTGGGACACCTGACTGTGAATCCCAGTCCCCGAGTTCTCACCTGTTCTTGGCGTCCACTCGTGGGCCATTCTCGCTGTCCCCATGCCAGCCCCCCTGCTAGCTTCATGGTGGCTTTGCAGGAAGTCTGAGCAGCTGACCATGACAATGGGCCTTCGCATAAAGGTGACCAGAGTATAAATGAAGCAGCTTCAAACCCCTGTGAATTGTAAACATGGAGCTGGTGTGGTCCCGTCCCCTGGATGTCACCTGAAATCCATGCGATCTTTCCCAAGTCAGGACAGTCCCAGCACCAGGTGAGCTACTGGCCCTGCCAAAGACACCAGGAAGCTGGTTTCAAGAGAGGTCCCTGGGGACTGTGCATCTGTGTCCTCCTCTGTCCTTGAGCTCCTGGTGTGATGGGCATTTGTCAGCACCCTAAGGTCACCTCCAGGGAACTACACAAAGGACTCACCTATGCCTGTGTGTCAGACTCTCCTGTCACTCTCCTCGTCCTCCCTGCCCACGTTGTTACTCCACCCACTGCTGCCAAAGTCGACTGCACTCGGGGCACATTCCTCCACTTCTCACTTTCCCCCGGGAGCTTCTCTCTCCCTGCTGAGTGGGAGGCTCAGCCCTCCTGGTGCCTGCACATAGTCTAACCAGGAAGTCCAAGCAGAGTTGTACTCACGGGGCAGCCCTTACTCCTAGGAGGATGGAAGATAGTTCGTGACACACCTCCACCCAGCTGGCACATGACATGGGTGTCCCCAGCAGTCATCAGCTGGACTGAATGTCCCAGTGAACCTCCTTCTTTGTTTTGCTTTTTCCTGATCCTACTTTCCAAAATAAGCCGTCTGAAACCATGTCCTGTCTGGAGCTCTGCGTCTGGGGTCCACTGGTTGAAACACAGCAGCCCCCAAGTTTCCATCTTCACATTTCTTACATAGCCTTGACCCCTGGCTTACCTGCCAACATCTCCAGAGTCACATACACCAGATCTAAGCAACAGCCCTCACCCACAGCCTGTGTGATACTCGTGTTGGATACGGAGGGCTCGGCAATGGTGATGCAGCCCCGTTATCTGCAAGCAGCTCTCACTCTAGTGTGGCAGGCAGACAGGCAAGCGGGCAGTCACAGCAGGGAGGACTCCTTCCTGTTACAATTCAGTGGGGCCACGTTCTCTCATCCTGAGCAACAGTCACTTCTAGTGGCCTCTGTGTGCAGAGAAATATTTACATGAGGCTAGACTAATCAGTCACGATGGAGAAGCTGAATAGCATTTCTGGGCCTGCCCTCAGACAGTTCCCGTCTGGATAGGTGTGCAGGCAGGGTCCCCTCCCATGCCCATGGCTGGCACTGTCAAGTAGACTGTGGGGCTCTTGTCCACAGAAGTGTGAGGGCCCCATCCAGCATCATGGTCATTCCAGTAAACGAGAAGCCACCATCACCTGGTCACATCTCACATTCACAGTAAAACTTACTTGCCTAGGAAAAAGTCCTCTTTTCCTGGTGAAAAGACAGGTCCAGAAAGGTGGGAGGACTTTCCTAAGGTAAACTTTCAAACCAATAGCATAATTTAGACAAGAATTTGTGGCTACTGATGTCTTCTTTCCTCATTCGTTTTTCACTTGATCATTCATTCATTCATCAATGCTCTTTCTCCATTCATTTTTTTTATCCCTACTGATGGGCAAAAACCCATGGCAACTCGTTCCCCCATGGGTCGGTTGGTTAATTGATTCAATTCATTCATTTGTTCTTATCTTCAGCGAGAAAAAAGCCTCATCAGACAATGAAAGCAGAGGTGACATTCAGTCCAACGTATGAAAGCCACAGACTCGTAAACACATTCTTCTTACTCCTACCAAGCTGTGAGCATCCTGCATGCAGGAACCATTTCCTAGAGGCTGCCATATCTCCATAGCTACCATGGCCTCACTACAAATGCCCTCTTGCCGTTTCTTCAGGAGTTCTGAAAAGCCCTGCGATGTTGGAAAGAGCTTGCAAATCCCCAGACAACACGGTGCTTGTAAGGACTAAGTTTCAAATAAGAAAAGTGAGCCACTCAGAGTGTTTCAAAGAGGAAATTGATGACATAGGCCCTGGGAGACCTGGAATGCAAAGGATCAGATATGGATGGAGAAGTGAAGGAGAAGTGGTGGTGTGGGAGCCCAGGGTCAATGGTATATGTTGAGAATTCAGCGCATGGAGGTGAAGTCTCTCTGGAGAAGGGGCCATAACTCTGGGGTTCCCACCTTAGGAGGAAATAGAGAAAGAGGCTGGCTTCTCCCTTCCTGCCCCTTTCCAGTTTCCCACCAGGGCATATCCATGATCTCAAGTTCACAGCTTCAGTAACACAAGTGCCTCTCATCTTGGAAGAGACAACAAAAATACATGATTCCAGGCTCTTATTTTTTCTTTTAACTTTGCTAAACAGATGCAAATATGCTGTTCTAGACAGTGCTGTGATACCCAAGGCACGTGCCTACACAATGGAGGAAAATAAATATTTGTATAAAGAAACAGATTTGGGTTCATAATCTTAAAAGGAAATGTTCTCCTCAAGTAAAATATAGGCTAATATATGTTATTAGGAAACAATGTACCTTTATTTATCTCGGTGTCCTCCAAACAAAATCTGGCTTCTGGTGTATACAATCATTGTAAATCTACCTTGAAAGATGCCGTGACAAAGTGGGCAGAATCTCAGGAAGAAGGAATTTCAGAGAGGCGAGCACAGTCGTCGAGCAGAAGGTGAAGGATGTGGCATAATAGATTGGAGAGCAGGGAAGTTGAGATGGCCCAGAAAACTTGGCCGCTTACAGATGTCAAGTGAATTAGTCACACCAGTGGGAATCATGTAATTTTACTGGGACTGAGAAAAGACAAAGCCTTCCTGCAGTGACAGAATAAAAGTGGGTTAGAGAAGCACCCATACACAGGCACAAACAGCATTTTATTTGTGTGTTTTTTTAATTTATCATTTAATACATATATTAAAACCAACACATTTATTAAGTGCCTGCTTTGTAACAGATTCAAAATTAGATGAGTGATGTAACTCAAATTGTTTTCTTTATAAACATGACTTACCTTCCTGGTGGGGATGTTATAAACAGGACACTTAAGTAAGAGAGATCAATGGTGTGCTCAAGGGAATGCTGTTAACAATACAAAGCCAGCTCAGTGTGACTCCAGATTTCTTTCTTATCACTATATATTACCAGTGTATAAATGTAGGTGAATAATAATTTAAGTCCCAGTAGTTTATTTTTGATACTGCTTCAATTGCCTGGGGAGTCCTCCTCATAAAATATTCACCCAAGCCGATTGTCTTATCACAGACGGGTGGGGGGGGGGGAAATAATGTAATGAAGAATAATAAAATACATTTAAAAAAATAATAATAATAATAATTTAAGTAAGGTTTTGGATTTGCTCAACCTCTCAGTGTTTAACTCTAAGTTAAACTAATTATAGTAGAAATGCTGTAACATCCATTCTCATATTAGTTGCTATTGTGCTAATCCAAAAATAAGGAAACTAAAAAGCCACTTAAGTAGGAAATTGCAAACATCAGAATATTCTGGAATTTTTCACTTAAATATTTATTAAGACAACATACCAAGCAGTGTGCTAAGGGCTCTTATACATATGACTGGAGTTCTCTCAACAATCCCTTAAAATATGTACTATTATCTTTTCTTCCTTTTCTTTTCTTTTCATTTTTTTGAACTAATAACAAATAAGAAAACTGAGATTGTTTCAAGCTCTCACAAAGCCTCTGAGCCATTTGACTCCATGTCCAGAGGTCTTGCTATCATTCTACACTGCTCAATTTCGGGCTCAGAGCCCCTTCCCCATCGGCCTGGCTGGACGGCCTGCGCAGCCCAGGGATGGCTCATGGCTGCTCCCAGGGGCCAACCCAGGTGCTCAGCTCCTGGCCTCGCCTGCCCGCTCTGGATTGTGCTTGCAAGAGGCTTTTTCTTAAAAGGAGATCTCACAACATCACCCTATTATTAGTGTTACCATCATTATCATAATCCTTTCTCTGAAATAATTTCCGTAAAATATATTTGCTAAAGGAGAGGAGTCCTTGAAAACAAAATGCTAATCCATCCGTACCACACAAACCCCAGATGGCCTTGTTTTAAGTGGAGGAAGACACCATAATAATAACCACGATTACCATCAATTCCAGGCAGTGGCAGATGTGAAAAAGATAAAGATGCTGGGATGCTCCATAGAAGTTCAGAAAATCTTTCTGTTCCCCACACAACACAAAGGCATGAATCCATGGTAAAGAATAGGTTCTCTGCAGTCACATGTTAATCTTTCTTCATCTCTATGCCCCAGATGGCCCCATGTTTAATGGGAGGAGAATAATAGTCACTTTGTGAGCAATTCAGGGGAAATTACAGAAGTATGGAAACTGCCCTCTGTGTCTTTATTCAATTTTCTCTCATTTCCCTGGCGGCATGAATAAAGAATGGGGCGTATTTTCAGCCAAAGGCACCATTTTGACTTCTGAAGGAGAAGAGATCCCAAGTGAATTCTGTGAAACTTTTTGGCCCCACTGGGCTCCTGACACAGGAAAGTACAGTGAGCTTGCTTTGCGTCACCCAGCCCCTCCCCACAGGCACGAGACGCATGCGAGGCAAGGGTGCTTCCCGGGAAAGAGTCTCAAATGGTCCTTCTGTGGTACCATGTCAACACCAGCAGGATAGTGGAAGGTAAAGTGTAGAGGTGTGTTTCCAAATCTCAGATTCCTAACTACAAGTGCATGAAAAGGTATTTTTAGTATTTTTCCTCTGTACTCATTCATTTTAAATTGCACATTTTGTTTTATGTGAATACTGCTCAGATAGACCCTATCAGATTCTAGCAAAGATTTTTTTGATTCCTAGGTTCCTAACCTTAAAATATAAGGGTGTTTATTATTTAGAAAGAAACTTTAAAGTTGAGCCTCCTTGCTCAGGCTTGGGAAGGAATTGGGAGGAATTGTTCACTGAACAGCTTCACACTAGCAGGTAATGCTGGCCAGGTGTTCTATGGGATGCACTGTTTATTAGTAATTTTCCAACAGCTCTGGAAGATCATTATGTTCCTCTGGATTGGAGCCACGATAGAAGAGCAGGAAGCTTATGTGACTTACTGAAGACCACATCTGACCTATAAACTGGCATGAGAATCAAACCTCATCATTCTAATGCCAGCAATGATGGAAGCAGAGATCGAAGAAGATCCCGAGTCTTGAACCTGATAACATCTACACCAAAGAGACTGAGGGTTGAGCAGTGACTGATGATATAGTAGTAAAATTAGAATTGAATAGAAGGCCTCAGAGATCTTTATTTTCCAAATGAGTAAACCAAAAGTTGAAAAACACCCAATTGTGGATGGGTCCAGGTCAAAGTCTACTGTCCCTGACTCCCAAGCAAGTGCCCTTCTACCTACCATGGAACAGAGTGTAGGTAACATGAATTCCATTCTACCAGCAGAAATCCCGAAGTCTTCACCCTGAAAACTCACCTCTGAGCAAGCCAGGGTGGTTACCCTGTTCCCTATCATGTTCCATGAAGTTAAAGAATTCTAACCAAAGACTAACAACCATTGCTTAGGTTAAGGCCTGGTGGAACATCAGTGCCTACTACTTCCTAGTTTTCATCTCGCCCAGAGAGAATGGTTTCTACGTGCATGATCATTCCCTTCGGGGCAACAAAAATTCCACCATTAGTTGTTTACCTGTGTCAGGTCAATAAAGGTCCTTTTGAAAATGCATTTTTTAAATTCCTTCCCCTCCTCTACATGTTGAAATTTGACCCATTCCTGATGATGCCTGTTCTATGTAACATCCCCCACCTTCCCTCTACATTGGGCCGTGCAGCACGCTACTCACCAGGCACACTTGGCTATTATACCTAGATGCGAATTAATTTAAATTGATAGAACTCAAATTGCATTTTCTCAGTTCCACTTGCCAAATTTCAGGTGTTCTCCACCATCTATGGCTCACGGATATCACACCACATTGCACAGAGAACTGCCCCATTATCATAGAAAGTTCCATGAAATAGTGAAACTCTAAATGCTTTGAACACATAAAAAAATCACTGTATTTACACTTAGAATTGTAAAGTTTTAAAATGTAAAATACTTTGGATAGTACAGAGTCCAATGCTTCATTTTACATAAGAGCAAAAATTAAAAAATATTGCTATTAAATGAGGCTTCCACCACGCCATGTTGTGCGCTCATTTCCTGTAAGTAGAGTATTCTTCATCCAGATTTAGTCTGTAATATCCTCAGGAAAAAGGCAAGTATTATTCATTTGTGCATCCTAAAGGCCTCACACCCTACCTTGCAAATAGCAGAGACCCACGGATTGTTTGTTTGTTGCTTGACTTGGAAATATTATGTAGTAGAACATTCTTACTTTGTTTATAATCTATTCATCACAGTTATGATCTAAAAATAAAATCCTAAGTTCCTGCCCTCACCAACTAAACAGATTCCCTTTGGCAAAGCTGACCCCAGAACTTAAAATTGAGTTCCCCACCATGAAGGGAAGCACACATCCTTATACCCCCTCCCTCTTAGAGTTCAGACACAACAACTGAAAACCATTTTTTTTTTGTAGTTTCTTTGTTTGTTTATTTGTTTTTTTTTTTTGAGACAGAGCTTCAAGCTATCACCCAGGATAGAGTGCTGTGGCATCACCACTCACAGCAACCTCCAACCTGGGCTCAAGCGAGTCTCTTGCCTCTGCCTCCCAAGTAGCTGGGACCACAGGCGCCCACCACAACACCCAGCTATTTTTTGGTTGCAGCCATCATTGTTGTTTGGCGGGCCCGGGCTGGATTCGAACCCGCCAGCTCAGGTGTATGTGGCTGGCACCCCAGCCCGTTGAGCCACAGGCACCAAGCCTATTTGGGATTTTTTTAAAGGCAAGAGTGAAATAAACTTTTATTGAAAAAGAGAAAGGTAGGTTACAGAGTAAGAGTGAGATAGACGCTTACCAGGCAAGATACATTTGACATAGACAGTGAACAGGCCTCCACTGCCAGGGTAAGTAGACAAAGATGCTAAGAGGCATTAATGTTAAAATAGAGATCATAAAACTGAAAAAAACAAATTCTTTGTGGCAATAACATACTAAATCATAAGCAGCATCTAAGTCCATGCAAGGAGTAGCTCATGGATTTGCTAAGCAGGTCACTTTGAGTGAGTATGTTGTGGTTGACTCTATGACCAGCAGACTTCCTTATCTCACACTGAAATATTTCTTTCTACTGACTCCAAGATTTTAGTTTGGAGCTTTATTCCTTTAATCAATCACAAAGTAAAGAGTCTCTGAATGCACCTATAACCTATAAGTCTTTGCTTCCAGATGCCCCACCTTTTCAGAACAAACCAATGTAAACCTTCAATTTATTAATTTGTCATTTTACAATTTATGCTTCTGGAAAATGCATAAAACAAAACCATAGCCTAACCATCTCAAGTGCACTTTTTTAGGAACTTTTGAGATTGTATAGCCATGGTATGAGGTCACTCGCATAGGCTCAAAATAAAGTTATTTAAATTATTTTATGGAATGTGCTTATTTTCTGTTAGCACACTAATAGGATTTAGGAAAAAAATGAAACAATATTGAGGTTAAAGCATTGACAAAGAGTGTATAGACTATAACATGGTAAGTCACTGCCATGCTAGACCTGGTTTCCAGAGCCGGAATGGCCAGACTGTGAACAGAACCAGGTATGTCCACCTGGGTAGGTGTTGGGGTGACTTCCCAGCCATGGAAGAGTTTATTCTGACAGACAAGACACACATTCAGGAATCTTTAAGAGTAGAGGGAGTCTGGACAAGGAGTTGGCAGTGGGACTCCCAGGATTCTATCAGAAAACAAAACATAGTTGAGATCAACAGAGGCATCCCTCATTTCCCCCAGAAATCTAGGAATTTCCAGGTGCAGAATTCCAATCTGGAGATCAGGAACTCACCAGAAGGAGAATGAATCAGAGAGAAACTCGGCTCCAGCAACTGAGGCAGGCAAACAGCATTTTCAAAATTATTTCAAAAGCTCATTATTCATTTTGAATACCTCCTTACGGAGCTGAGGGAAGGGTATGAGATACAGGAGCTGGTGTGTGGCTGGGTCCCAGGGATATGGCAGTGGCCTCTGCAGTGTTGATGCTGCTGGTAGCAGTGGAGGCAAACCTATGGCAGCGTCTCCTTGTCCTGCTGCCGCTGAGGAAATGGGCTTGAATGCAAAAGACCATAAAGAACACGATACCACAAGAAGAAACATTACCAAGGTCCTTACTGCAAACAGAGGAGAAATTGCCTGCAGAGTGATGCAAACAGCCAAAGTAAAATGGGTATGCAGTCTCTGTTGGTTTATGGTGAGGCCGCCAGGAATTCCATGCATGTAGATACGGCAGACAATGTATATTCCAATGGCCTTGCTCCCTCCCAGCAGACCTCCTCTTCTGTGGAGAAAATCATTCAAGTGGCCAAGATCTCTTCTGTCCAGGCCATTCATACAGGATATGGTTTTCCTTCAGAAAACATGGAATTTTCTGAACCTTGTTAGCAGAAAGGAATTATTTTTGCAGGCCCTGCTTCACCTATAATTAGATACATGGGTATAACAAGCACAACCAAATCCACAATGGGTATTGATGAGGTTACCATGGTGAGGGCCAATTAGATCAATGCCTGAAAAAAAACACGCTGGGAGAATCAGTTATCCTGGTCAGTAGTTAAGCTGTCTGTGGCAGAGAAGAAAAGGGTATGAGGATTGTCGGATCAGAAAAAGAATTTCAAGAACAGTTAGAATCAGCACGGAGAGAAGCTAGGAAGTCTTTTAATGATCATGCGATGTTGATTGTTTGTGGACACACCAAAGCAGGTAGAAGTCCAGGTGCTTGGTGGTCACCATGGCGACGCTGTGGACTTGTTTGAAAATGACCTCATCATGCAGAGGAGACATCAGAAGTTCGCTGAGGAGGTCCAGTGCCTGGTATTAAACCCAAAATAAGGAAAAAGCTTGGAGAAGCTCCAGCCAGAGCTGCTAAAGCTATAAATTATGTCAGAGAAGGAACTGTGGAATTTATCATGGACCCAGAGGATGCTTTCTGCTTCACAGAAATGAATACAAGACTGTGAGTAGCGCTGCTGTTACTGAGACTATCAGAGGAACTGACTCGGTGGAGTGGCCGCTTAGGATCCCAGCAGGAGAGAAGATTCCTCCGAACTTGGAAGAAATAACCCTGCAAGGACATGCCTTGGAAGCTAGAATACATGCAGACGATCCCCACAATGGCTGCACACCAGTGGCTGGCCCAGTGGTGCATCTCCCTACCCGCGAGTGGACCACTCTGCCAGGATCAAAGCTGGAGTTCACAAGGAGATGATGTTTCCCTGCATTCTGACCCCTGGACTGGGAAGCTGGTTCTTTGGGCTACATATTGTCTGGTGGCCTGGGGGAAACTGAGGTACAGTCTTCATCAGTGCAATATTGTTGGATTGCATTGACTTCTTACTCAACCTGCCTGGCTACCTAGAGCTTGAACCTGGGAACATGTGCACTAAGTTCCCCCTTCAGCACCACCAAGACCTGTTACCCAACAAGAAGTCGGAAGCCCATGAGTTTTCATCCCAGGCAGCTTGGGTCTCATCCTCCAGGAGGAAGTGAGGACTGATGCTCTCAGACACAAGGTCAGTTCTCTCCATGGTCATCTAGCAGTGGAAGACTGAACATCTCCTACACCAGAACCGCGACTCTGAGAGGTGGCAAAAATAATGCAGCAGTAGCTGTAACATACAACCGTGATGGGTCGTATAGCACACAGATCAAAGATAAAACTTTCCAAGTTCTCAGTGATCTTTATAGTAAGGGAGATTACACTTACTGAAATGCTTTGTTGAGGGAGTTGCTAGTAAAACTCAGCTAATTACCCTGGAAAACACCATCTATCTATTTTCCATGGAAGGAAGTATTGAGACTGGTATTCTAGTCCCCACACACTTGTCTTACCTGAGCACAGAGGAACTCAGGGACCTGCTTCATCAGGTCTTATGAACAGCAGTTTTACTGAATGATTATATGAATTGTGCGTAAACCCTTCATAATTGAGAATGATGCATTTGTGTCACAAATAGAATAAATTATCTCAAAATATTTCAAACTAATAAAGTTTAATTATACTTTAAAATTTTTTAATAACCAGCTTGACTTAATAACTAAGAATTTGCAGCTGCCTCATCGCTGTCTCTCTCTGTCTCTGGCCTCAGCTCAGGGCAGGGGAGGACAAAGTGGAGACCGGACAATGGGTGGAGCTGATGGGGAACAAGGACAGTGGGGACCATGGGGACCTCACTGCCAGGTGCACAGGGCAGCCCTAGATTACTCAGTGGGCACTAACCTGTGTATGGAAATTTACGTTTTTCTACTGAAAGTTTGATAATTTGAGTGTAAAACACAAACTGGTAACAGACAGATTAAGGGGGGGGGGAAGGCACCCAAATTTGTTATGTGCAATGGTCAGGAGAGTCAGAAAAATCTGAAAACTCAAAGAAAGGTATAGATGAAGTTTTATAACATCCTGAAGCTGAAGAAAGAGTAGGGGCTTAGAATGGAGCAAGACCACTTATGGGAGAGAAAGAAAAGGAGAAACGGGCAAAGGTGGTCTTGTTATTCTCAAGTGTCCCAGGGAGCAGCTCTCAGAAAGAAAGGGAAGCGGCCTACAGCCCTGGACCAGGAAGGGAGCCTCCAAAAGCCTCCACATTTATTTCACTGGCACAGATTTTCTCCATAGATGCAAATCTCCTCCTGCACAAAGGCCTTTCTGCAGGGCTGGCCCCATCTGCAGACCCTGGGAACAGCCAGCTCAAAATATGGCAGAGAAGTCTATTTTGGTGTGAAATATATTTGGTATCCTTTACTTTGTGTGGTTATGACATAAGCCAATAACACCACCAGGGGAAAAACGAAATTGTACAAATGTCTATTGTAGTTTGGCGTTAAAGCACAGAAAAAAGGAGGGCCGTGTAGGATGTCCCATCAGTGCTGTCAACGCTCCTATTTTGAGGAGGGTCACCTTAATTCTGTCAATACTGGACTCCCTGAGATCTGTGGTCTGCTTTAGGGGGGACACATTCCTGCCAGAGCAGCCAGGAGGACAGTGAGGAGAGTCAGGCCACCTGCCTTTCTCTGTGGTCACAGAGGCCTTAGGACAGAGCTCTGGCCACAGCCCCTTCCCAGAACCACATTCCTCTTCTGCCTCCTGTTCAGCTCTGTTTAAAGCAAACAGTAGTCAAATGTTTAAATCGAGCTGTAAATCCATTTCCTTAAAGAGTTAACATGACGCCAACTATCATAAAAGAAAAAAAAGGACCCATTTATACTCAAATTACAGAGGAGTTGCCTGTCTCTATCAAGGCCCAAGAGTGTTTTCTCTTAAAAGCTATTTTTTCCTCTGGAACAATAGTGCAGGTGCAAAGCCCTTCTGTGTACAGCACATTCATCCCGGGAGGCAGGAAGGTGATCTCACACCTGTTTCTTCTTTTTATCTGCTCCTGTCCTGGCTAATTTGCCCAGTGTCAAGCCCGGATGGCCAAGTCCGTCAGGGAGAATCGCCGCTCCGCCGCGCAGCCGTCCTCGCTCTGGGCACTGGTACGTGTGGTCTGCCGCGCTGTCTGTTCTGGGTACGTCTTTCTGTTCACGTCATCTATAAACGGTGATAATACTTTAGAAGAGATTCTGTGGTTCGTGAACTATGAGAAAGACAGGAAGAGAGAGGAAAGATGGCAGCTACTGGCACACAGCGCACGTTGCTAATGAAGGAGAAAGGAACAAGAAAACCAGCTCTGACAGTTGTTCTGGCTCTGATCAGCTAAAGGTGAGTTTCTGGAAAAGACATCTGACCTTTTCTTCCTGTGTCTCAAAAATAGATGCTCACTGTTCAAAGGTGCAGGAGGGGGAGGAGCCAGAAGGAAGATGCTGGCAGGTACCTAAACACCTGTACCACGGGGCCGCCGCCCTGGGGTGGGCAGACGTCCCACACCCGTGTATTAGAACTGGGCAGCAAACAGAAGGGAATTTATCTGATGAGATAGCAGATCAATTTTTTTTTTTTTTGCAGTTTTGGCCAGGACTGGGCTTGAACCTGTCACCCCCAGAATATGTGGCCGGCACCCTACTCCTTGGGCCACAGGTGCTGCCCCAGACCAGTTCATTTTTTTAAAAAGTATAATTTTGATCTGTGTGCTGGCAAGCACTGAACAAGCTTTCAATTTCTTTCAACTCTATCTATACTCTAACTGTGTATCCTCAGTTGCTGTGGGAGAGAGTGGCCACATAAACTACTTTAAAAAATAATCGCTTGGTTTGAAATCAAAGTAATGAGTTATCAGACTTCCATAAAATTTTAAAAATCCACACTCCCTCATCTTAACAGTGGTTGACATTCTTCTAACATTTACATAATTGAGGTATGATTTTTATATTTCTAATAGGAAACGAATATCCTACAAATGCATCAACTTTTAAGCCATCTCTTTGAAGGATCACAAATCCCTAATCAAACAAAAGGCTTTCAAGAAACATTTCATATTTTGAGTAATGTGCAGGTAATTAATGAACGTAAACTTATTTTCATATTTTACGCTGCTTATTTAAATATTTAGAATATGGTTTTAATTACCATGAAACTTTAGTAAACATCCACCTGTCAGTAAAGAAACTGATTTTTTTTTTTTTTTTTGGATTTACACTCTCCTGAAAGGGAAACAGGTGTAAAAACCTGCAGGTATTTATCCACCAACAAAAAATAAAGGATATCTGTGAAATGTGGAAGAGGAGGTAAACATGGCTGTAATCTTGAAATTGCAAAGCGTTAGTATGTGATCCAAACTTGAAGAACAGAAAAATTCCACGTAAGGAGGGAAATGAATCCTTTTGCTTGGCTGTGTCACTCCTCGTCTGCAAAACTTCAGGTTCAAGTGCCCTTCCTCTCCTTCCCCACTGTCCTGGGCGAACTTCGGAAGCCACAAGTGGAACTCAAGTCCTCAGGGCTTCTTGAGAATGAGAATGTGACGGGAAGTGCAGTCAAATAAGGTTTCCCGGAGTGTAGTAGTTATCTACTACACAGGATGGGGCCGGCTGGGTATTATTGCTTTCGTCAGCAGCCCCAAACGCCTAGCACAATTGCCAGGTAGGGAGCAGGTCCCCACCAAGGAGGACAGAAGACTAGGGACAGGGAGAGCCCACTGCCCAGGGCTCCTGTGCATGTGAAGGGGATAAAGTGAGGTGCTTACCCATGTCTCCCTGGCATAGGAGACGTTACCTCCGTGAATGTTAGCTTTTGTAATTAACACAGAATTAAGTTTTTTGTTGTTTGTTTTTGAGACAGAGTCTCACTCTGCTACCCTTGGGTAGAGTGCTTTGGCATCATAGCTCATAGAAACCTCAAACTCTTGGGCTCAAGCAATCCTCTTGCCTCAGCCTCTGAGTAGCTAGGACTACAGGCCTCTGCTACAATGCCTGGATAGTTTTCCTATTTTTAGTAGAGACAGGGTCTCACTCTGACTCAGGCTGCCCCCAAACTCCTGAGCTCAAGCAATCCACCCACCTTGGCCTCCAGATTGTGAGGATTACAGGCCTGAGCCATCACGCCAACTAACAAGAATGAAGTTTGAATCTAACTGTGATACTCAGTCTAGACCCCAGATGTATATTCACAAAGGAAAACTAAACTAGTCAGGGTATCAAACCTTCAAATGGAACATGCCTGCTCTCCTCACAAGCTGGAATGTACAGAACTTAAATCCACAGCTGGTGTGGTAGGGAGAATACCTGCGCTAGGGTAATAATTACAGAAATACAGTGCTCTAGGCCCACTGAGTGTGTGTCAAAACCATTTGTCATCACGATGCTTGCTTATGTCTCAGCACTCTGCATGTGCAGGAACTTGGACTCAAGAGCTCAGTGCTCTAACTGAAGGTAATGAAGAAGCAAAAATACCAAGACAAAAATGCCCGTGGCTCAAGCGGCTAAGGCGCCAGCCACATACACCTGAGCTGGTGGGTTCGAATCCAGCCCCGGCCCGCCAAATAACAATGGTGGCTGCAACCAAAAAATAGCCGGGCATTGTGGTGGGCGCCTGTAGTCCCAGCTAGTACTTGGGAGGCAGGAGAATCGTTTGACCCCAGGAATTGGAGGTTTCTGCGAGCTGTGATGCTACAGCACTCTACCCAGGGTGACAGCTTGAAGCTCTGTCTCAAAAAAAAAAAAAGTCCTTTTTTTTTTTTTTTTAAATTGTTGGGGATTCAACATCGTGCATTCTTGGTGAGTGGGTCAAAGATTAGTTGCCCATGCTGTATGGGTTCACCCCTGGGGTATCTATTCTCTTCCATTGGTGAACAGGTCTATTTTTATGCCAGTATCATAGTGTTTAGATGACTATAGTTTTGTAGCATCATCAGAAAATGTGCACATTCCAGAAGTAATTTATAAGACACTGTAACTTTTAAGATGAACAAACATCACATAAATTCAGTCCTATGAAGTTGG
>CAUYRH010009055.1:0-41043 GCA_963574655.1 Perodicticus potto
TTCTCACAAAGTAATGAGAAAGTCTCTTGAATGTTATCGCAATCAGGTTGATGAAAATATCTCTGATTGTATCTGAAGCCCGTACACTGTACCCCATGATTGAATTATTGTACACAGCTATGATTCAATAAAAAAAAAAAACTTTATCAAAGAAGAATATTAAACATCAAATTGTAGTAGGTTGACTTTGCCTGTCACATAATTCTACCAATGGTATGAAAGGAAACACAATAATTTTCTGGAAAAGCTTGGTTAACTTCTTAAACATTTTCTAAATAGTCTGCATAAAGTGATTTTTGTGTGTAAGGTGTCTAGAAAGCTTCCATATCAGTATCATTGAGATAAAGAAACCAAAGAACAAAGAGGTTAAGCTACCTACCACAAGTAAATCAGTCAATTGATAACAAGATAGAACTGGAGTCAAAGAAGATGAAAGTTAACTTTTCTTTGTATCTTGCAGGTTGTTTCCTCCAAAATACATGGAAATTAGTTAAGACCTAGTGCTTAAACCAATGAGAAAGCTGAGCTGGAAAGACAGGACTGTAGCCTTGGTGCTTTCACATTATGCTGCCATTGCACCACAACACCCGCCCCAGCATGGAAAGGGCAAGTCTTTCCTACTTGTATAGATTGGAAGCTCCATAACCTAGTGCTGATCTTTTCTCTCCCCCAGCTTCCCCTGAAGTCTTGCTAGAACTCTAGGTCACTGCTCTAGGAGGAAATGAACAAGGGGGACCAGCACACCCAAGCTTATGGCTTCCTGTATGCTTTCTTCGTGAATTCTGATGCTTAACGTCTGATGAGTATACTTCAGTAATGTCCTTATCATTTTTTAAGGCAGATGCTTTAGTGTTAATGTCAAAGATATGAAGAAAACCTCTAAATCATAGTTGATGGTGTTTTATACTTAATCTTAGCTCAAAAGCCAAGCAACTATAGGTGATGGAGTCATGAAAGAGTAGAAATAAGAGAAAAATAAACAACTCTCTAGTATACTCATTATAAGAAAAGAATACAAATAAATAAATATTTTTAAGTTTTTTCATTCAGAATAAAATACAAAATTAAAAATCAATTCGCCAAAGTTGTTTACACTAATTAAACTGTTATAGTTGGGGTTAGAGAAAAAAAACTGTTTTGATTTTGGAAAAGCAATTAGATATAATTTACCATACACTATGACTATGTTCTTTCTTGTTTATACAGTGGTTCCATTGGACTATGTCAAATTAAAATGGTTCTGAATGGAATAATGCCATAAAAAGTCAATTTTTCTGTGCTGTTTAAGACAGAATTGTTGGGATGAAGTTAAAATTTTAGTAAGAATATAATAAGAAAACAATATCCAGGCCAGGCATGGTGGCTCACGTCTGTAATCCTAACACTATGGGAGGCTGAGATAGGTGATTGCTTGAGCGAAGGAATTCAATGGACCAGCCTGAGCAAGACTGAGACCCTATGTCAACTAAAAATAGAAAAAACTAGCTGGGAATTGAGGTACATGCCTGTAGCCCTAGCTGCTCAGGAGGCTGATGATCAGTTGAGCCCAGGAGTCTGAGGTTGCTGTGAGCTATGATGCCACTCTTGTCTGGTGCAACAGAATGCAGACTCTGCTTCACCAAAAAAAAAAAAAAAAGAAAGAAAAAAGAAAGAAAGAAACAATGTTTGGGCGGCATGAGTAGGGTGCTGGCCCCATATGCTGAGGGTGGTGGGTTCAAATCCAACCCTGGCCAAACTGCAACAAAAAAAATAGCTGGGTGTTGTGATGGGTGCCCGTAGTCCCAGCTACTTGGACTGAGGCAAGAGAATCCCCTGAGCCCAAGAGCTGGAGGTTGCTGTGAACTGTGACGCCACAACACTCTACTGAGGGTGACAAAGTGAGACACTGTCTCTAAAAAGAAAGAAACAATGTTCATTCACTATAATAAAATAGCTTATATACATTAGAATTGTTATTCATACCAACATATAATAAGTGGATATTTGTTGATGCACAATAATGTGAAAAATGAGAACATTGCTTATATATATAGTAGTATATTAGCTAGTAGAAAAACACCAGAAAGAACTACTGTGTTCTGATTCTGGATGATGGTATTATAGGCTAGTGGGAGAACAAAATTTTCTTCAATCTGTTCTTTGTGATACAGTTTATTTAATAGTTGTATGTTCATATGCAGTATATTGTGTGTTTTAAAAACAGTTATGAAAAGCAAAACAGGTAACTATTTTTATTACCTTA
This sequence comes from Perodicticus potto, assembly GCA_963574655.1. NCBI lineage: Eukaryota > Metazoa > Chordata > Mammalia > Primates > Lorisidae > Perodicticus > Perodicticus potto. The sequence goes on from CAUYRH010009055.1 coordinate 2,243, forward strand.
AATGCATTAGCATACTTGGGTTTACAAAACAATTGTATTACACTAAAGGGATTGATGTGTAGACACTGAATCAGGATCATTTAGGCAAAGAGTTCTGTTTCTAATTGAAGATGAATATGCTGGGTGGGTTGGCTGGCTTCCACCTACAGTCACTGTGAGCAAGGATATAAGGACAAACTTGCCTTAGATCTCTCATCTTCCTTTGAGTTCACAACATGACATCTTATCAGGTACTGCGCTTTTTCTCATACCTAAAAAGCTTGTTCTACGTGTAGCTGCTAATCTCTATTGAGATATTAGGTGATTTCTGCCTGAAGAGAAGTTGTCTTTGTATTTGAAGAAAAGACTTCTCAAATTGTCGACTTTCATAGACTGTACGTGTTATTTAAGTAGTTAAGGTGCCAAAGAAGATTCTCAGAGTAGATTTATTATATGCCTCTCACAAAACTCCTAAGATACATTTATGCACAGATACTTCTTTTCATAAAAGTAAGATTGTCATCCTCCCTGCTTAATGCTGAGATTGAAGTGAAAGTCTTTGCATGTGGGGGGAAAATGTAAGCAGAAGTACTTGGCAGAAAAATCTTGCCAGCTATAAAGACCCTTAAAGTCCTATTAATGCTACTTTCTTGGAAATAGATTAAGAAGCCTCCTCATAAACAGGAGTAGAAATACAAATCAGAATACAAAAGAAGGCGGCTTCAGGCCCACAGGCTTCCTCCCTCAAGTGTCTCTCTAGATTTCTGTGTTGGGCGAGAGGGAGAATGACTAAGCATTCAAGCCGGCGAGGGCTCCGCCAGTTTTTGGAAAGTGTTGCTAAAACTGCACTACTTTGAAGAGAAAACAAATAGATGCTTGCGGATGTCTACATTCTAGAAACTTTCTAAATTATTTCTCAAGGGGTAGAGGAGAAAACAATCAGAATCAGATGGAAGGGAGTATCTTACAGGGAATATGTCAGAGAATGATCAGACAGGGGCAGCCTTCTCAACACACATATTTTTACAACCATGCCACCTGTAACTGCTTAAAAAAGAAATGAGTTTGAAAAAATTAAGTTTGTAGGCTCAGCGACCATTAGTAGTTAGGGTGCTGGTCACATGCACCTGGGCTGGTGAGTTCAAACCCGGCCAGGGCTTGCTAAACAACAATGACAACAATATCAAAAAAATAGCCAGGCATTGTGGCAGTCCCAGTTACTTGGGAGGCTGAGGTAAGAGAATTGCTTAAGTCCAAGAGTCTGATCCTAGGACTTGCTGTGAGCTGTGATGCCATGGCACTCTACTGAGGGCGACATAGTAATACTCTGTCTCAAAAAATATAGATACATATTTAAGTTTTCAAGAACAATTTTAATACACCATATAAACTGGAAAATTCTGGTAAATTCACTATTATTGACAGCCCAAGACTCAGAATGAACTTAGCAAATCTTATGTAGTTACTGCCACAGACCACCTACACTTGTGAGCCAAAAGAAAGTTTGAAGTTATTATTTAGGAAATGGCAAAATAATTCCTAATATGGTTTTCTTTTAGCATCACTGAATAAGTGCTTCTGACGTGACGCTGTTCTATCTTTGCCTATTACTGATTATACTGGTCAGATTTATGTTTTCCAGAAATGTCATCAAGCCACACACAACAAAGATGGTTCCAGTCCATGAACCCCTGTATCAATCTCCTTCCAGAGAAACCCTAACTGCCCCTTTCTATCATTGCCTGATTCAGCAGGAAGCAGTTAGATCGAATCTTCACCCCTTTTCCCTAACAGAAGTTGGGGTTTCTACTCAGAGAGGGAGAATTGATGCAGGACATTTGGTACACTAGCCAGCTCAGCGGAGCTGGCGGACCTGCTGCCTCCTCCTTGGTGGTGTCGGTGCTGCCACAGCCAGCTGAAGAACCAGCGGGCTGGATGACAGGCAAGGAGGGGGACCTCCAACCCCCACCGGAGGCTCCAATAGCCAAAAAGTCCGGACAACTGCCGAGGAGACACCTGTGCCTTGGTGTCTCCTTCACTTTACACTTAGGACTAAATGTGGAACCCCCATTTCCTATGCCTAGGTCAATTTCATGTGAATTTCCTAGGCCTCAATTCCATGAATGGACTCATGTCCATTCATTGATACATTCACTCACTCCCCACCCCCACCGGGAACGGACTGTGTTCCTTCATTGATACATTCATTCACCTTGCCCCCTGCAGAAAGGACTGTGTTCATTCATTGATACATTCATTTACTTTGCCCTGGAAGGGACTGTGTTTGTTCATTGATACATTCATTCACCTTGCCCCCGGTGGAAGGGACTGTGCTCATTCGTTTCCTGGCCAAGGAACCCGTACACCTATATATACCCCAAAACTAAAAGCCTAAAGGGGGAGACAGGGAAAGACCAGGAGAGAAACGAAGAGAGCTTTTCTCTCCCCACTTGAGTTCTCCCTCTCTCTACTGGGAGCTTTAGTGTTTTCTGTATTCTTTTCTGTAAATAAATTCTGTCTTACCACTGGAAAAAAAAAAGAAAAGAAAATGCCATGAAGGCTATCTTAAACAGTTTGATGAAAACATTTCAGATTGTATATGAAACCAGCACATTGTACCCCTTGATTGCACTAATGTATGCAGCTGTGATTTAATAAAAAGAATAAAAAATAAAAAATAAAAACCCGGTCTTCCCAGTTCTTGGGGAGACATATTTGAGAACGATCTCCCATCTCCTGGCTTAGCACTTTCTAGAATAAACTCTTTCTGTTCTTTAAAAAAAAAAAAAAAAAAAAAAAGATGGCAACTTAACGTCTTTTTTTACATTTACCTGGATGGAGTTGAAATATATTCTTCTTAATAAAGTATGGTGAGAATGGAAAAATAAATATCAATGTAGTACATACTAATATGAAGTCAATATATAAACAATTTCATGCTCATAAGAACAATAAAACACCAATAGAGTCCAGTTTGGGGGCAGAGGGAAGCAGGAAGGGGGAGGACATTTAGCAGAAGGAGGGAGGGCATGAGGCAGGAATCTCCCCTCATGTGTACAGTGGGAGGGTGTATAACACGCCCCCTGGGTGAGGGGCTCTTCTACAAATGGAACTTTATCCTGGAAGTGAGTACAATGTAACCTAAAAATTGTACCCTCATATTAATTTGAAAAAAATAAAAAATACTAAAAAAAAAAAGACAAAGAAAGAATGAAAAAGTAACCTGGTGATGTGGCGGGTGCCTGTAGTCCCAACTACTCAGGGAGGCTGAGACAGGAGGATCACTTGAGTCCAGGAGTTTGAGGTTGCTATGAGCTATGACGCCGTGGCACTCTACCCAGGGCGACCAAGAAAGACTTTGTCTCAACAACAACAAAAAAGCCAATGAAGGAAGACACAAAGAGAAAGAGTGAGGAAGGCACTTCCTCTACTTGCCAATTTTGCTCCAGGTTATCTCTCTATGTAAGAAAGCAAAACAACAAACGAGCACGCAAAAGCTGAACCAGGCTATCTGTAATGGGACACACAGAATGTATAAGTTCAAACGTTGTGGGCCACAGGTAGTTACACGGAAGGTTTAACTTACAAACAGCTTGGTGCTAGCTCTGTCCCTGAACCCTATCAAGTTTGTCCTCCAGGGATTAACGTCAAGGCCATATGGGTTAGACAGTATCTAGGGCATATGTCTTCTGTTTGGAATTTCCCAGGAGGGGCTGGAATGAACCGTAACAGCTGTGACAGGCTTTCAGAGAACTCTGCACTTTTGCTGCTGAATTCGGTCGTGTGCCCTGAGTGACCGAATGTTTAAAAACAGCTTGGCGCTAGCCTTGCCGTTGAATGAAATTAACGTCATTCATGAATTTATTTTTGCTGTACCCACCGCCTCCTGAAAATAAACCAGCTTGGGTTATGTGAGAAGGATGGGCGAGGGGAGGTGCAGAAGTGAACACCATCGTTGTTACTTCCGCCTACCCTCAAGTCTGCTGATTTCCAAAACAAAGCATGCCAGATGTGAGCTAGCTTAAGAAGAAAGGGTCCTGATGACACACCATGTATGGGAAAGGCTCTGCCCACTGAGAGCCCATTTTGGGGGCATGCTTAATTAGAACAAACACTCATCTTCCACCAGGCTCAGACACCAATGCGATGTTTTCTCGGGGTCAGAGATCCACAGGGGCTTCATCTCTGGACCTCAAGGTGCCACCCAGATCTGACACTGACCTTCCCAGCCCTTGCTTCTCTGAACATCTCCAAACCTCATGGCTCTTCAGCCAAAAAATATTATTCCTCAGTGGTGAAGTTTCAAAATCTCACAAATGTTTATCCTACCCTCATAGAGATAGGTTGTTCTTATTTGTTACAACTAGATAAATTGTGCCCCCTCCCATAATTAGGCCGAGATATGAAGAGCTTTCTTAAATTGACCTGCATTGGGCTATGCGGACTCAAAAAGATACTAACTCCAGGAGGTTAAGAAAACCATGCAAATAGAAATAGTATCAATGTCATGGGAATTACAGAGGCCCAAGGAACAGGATAGTACTGTTCCTTTAAAGAAGCTTTAATTTATTTTTTAAGATATTGATTATCAAGCAAAATAACCCAGTTTGCAATCCCCGAACTTCAAGATCCAGTAATAAAGCTGACATTTATGGAGTCCTTCCTAAGTGCCAAGAATTCCCCCAAGGGGATCAAAATCAATTTTTTTTTTTGAAAAAAAGAAAAAAAGCCTGAAATAGCTATGTTGTTATCTCTGTCTTATAGAAAATGAAATTGAGGCACAGAAAATAAAATGAATCATTTAGTTAATAACCAGTTGAGCCAAGATTTCAACCCCAAGCTCACTGGTTCTACCACGCATGTGTTTAACCAAGAGCAAGATCCAAAGTTGGTGTCCTCACCTTCTGCCAAGAGATTTAGAACCTAAATGGCTCAACCGTGACACAGATGAAGAAATCAATGGGTGATGTAAAATAAAAGGGGCCCCAGGGGAGATGGCTACCCTCCCCTACACCAAACCCCAGGACATGCAGTGGCCTCTCTGGATGAAGATGGTACAATTGAATGTACCACTTTGGAAGTGTCTCTCATGACCTATTATGGTAACATGAAATTTTAAAAGACTTCGGTTCTACCCACTCGGCTAGCCAGTATCCACCTGTTGTTAGTTAATGCCAAGCTAAAGCTCCATTTGAATACCAGAGGAGCCTTTTCAATTATTCAGACAGCATATGACACATGACGCTCCTTCAATTAAGCTATTGTCTGAGTGGCCCATCACCATTGTGATGATGTACCCGGCTCTAGGCAGGTGACAGATACAGCTTTTTGTCTTTTAAGAGACACATGAGAGTGATATATTCTTACGGGTCACCACCAATGTCCTAGAATAAACCAACTAACAGGTAGTTATAGAAACCCACCCTTGTTTAGTCACTTCTCTCCTGAAAATTTCTAACTAGATGCTCCCCAGACACATAAAACTCAGGATGGTCAAAACGGAGCTATTTATCTCTTACTGGATACCCACCCCTGTCCTTCCTGGAGTAATTTTATGCTGGTTGTCAATTCTGGCACCTTCCTAGTCTGCTTAACTTGAACTACCTGACACTTCTCCCTCTCCCTCACACCCCCATTCCACTGGTCAGCCAGTCTCGTTGATTCTTCCCCGGAAGTAGCTCTCACGTTTAATCCCCGCCCCCTTCTTTGCTATCACACCTTGGTGCAGGCCTTCGCTTTTTCTCATCTGAACTACTGAGGTTGTCTCTTCCTTGTTCTCTCCAGCTCTTCTCTTTCCCTCCCAGCATTTCTCACTCCAGACGTGGTGCCCTTCCTAACACACAGGCACCCTTCACACTTCTATTGGCTCAGATTCTTATAGTCCAACGTCCCTGGCAAAACCTTTCACCTCAATTTGCCACCCATTCCTCCTCCACATTCTATCGCCTCAACCTAAGGCGTTTCTAGAACTGTACCCTATTGCACACCCTCAGATGTCTGTGAATGCTTCCCATTGGTTTGGGGAGTTCTCCAGTTGGAAAACTCATATTCAAATCATTAAAGACACAGCGTAAATAGTACATCTCCATTATCAAGTCTCCATAGATTCCTGTGGGTGTATGTAAGTGCGTTCTCCTTTAGATCCCAAGATAACACGGTTATCCCTCTATTACTCTCCTGAAATTAGGAACCGTCAAGTTCTTTTTCCCCACAGGTGGTGAGATTCTAAACAAAAAGACAATATCTAATGTACGTTAACATTCCCAGGGAGTGTCACATTTAGTATTGTTGAATAAATCTACTTAATATTCCTCATACAAGAAATATTTACCAAGGGCCTCCCATTGGACAACCATTGCGCTAAATATCATACTTGGGACACAATAGTGAGCAAAACCAGACATGACCTCCGTTTTCATGAAGCTTGTGGTCAGTTACAGAATTGGATATTCATCAAGCAAACACAAAGATCCCTGTAAAATTAAAACTGTGCTAAACTGCATTAAGTACCCTGAAGGAAGATCCATAGCATTATAAGAACAGGGTTTGACCTCACCAAGGAAAGCAGGAATGGGTATGAGCTGAGCTATGCACTGTGGATAGCAGTAATTTGGATAAAGGAAGATCAAGCAGAGGGGGCAGTGTATGCAAAGGCCCTGTGGCAGAAAAGAGTCCAGAAAACATGAAAAACAGAAAGAAGGCCTTAGTGGCTGGAGCAGAGAGAACAAGATAAACTTTCTGGAGGATGAAAATGGAAAGGTGGGGAGGGTCCAGACTAAGCAGGGCTTTGAGGTTCATGTTGGGAAGCTTTATCTATCTTAAAAGGTAATGGGAAACCATGCAGCATTTATGCCAGAAAGACAAAAATCATTTTGCATTTTGAGATCACTCTGGCTACTAGAGGGAGAAAGATGGGAAGAACAACTAGGAAATTCAGGCAAAAAGCCCAATTGAGAGAAGCCGGTGACTCAGACGAGCAAGAGGTGGAGACAAAGAAAGGGATTCCCAAGCTTTTCAGGAGTTGAAAGTAACAGGATGTGGGATGGGTTAGATATGTACAAAAAGATAAATAAAACTCTAAGGCAAGATATGTTTGAACTGCTAATTGAGCAGTGCAAACCAAGATTTTCAATGCTATAATGGACTTAGAAGCCGTTCACATTTTCTACTGCAGATTCCAGGAAAGTAGGAAGAAACAATGGAAGAGGGTTAGATGAGGACTCCAGCTTCCACCAGAATTGCTAAGGTAAGTGAAGGGAGACCAAAGTCAACAGAGATTTGCTGTGTTGGTGTGGAGTTTGGTTCAGAGGAGCTGCTGGGTGTAGAAGTGCAATGGAAGATCAGAACAGAAGGCGAGAGGGGTCAGGGCAGGCTTCCCAGGAGCTCTGGCCTGAGTTGAATTAGTGCAAAGATATGCCATTGGCCTTTTGAGAGGTCCGAGAGTGTTTATGTTTTGTCTTTCAGAGTTGAAGGCTCTGAGGTACAAGTCTGAGGTCACAGCTATTGGCAATCGCAGCTGCACCCTGGGCTCAGTGAGATCCATGAACACGTTTTAAGAGTCCGCTGTGTCGCAGGCAGGGTACATAGTTCCCACACCAGAAAGATGAATAAGACATGGCCACTACCTAGTATGTCTTGCAACCTATAAGACGCTATTGAATGACGTTCATTTATAATATTAATAATGACCAGAAGCCTTTGAGTGTATAAAACAGTCAAAACAAAAATGGAAAAATTCTAACTAGACAAAATTGACTATATACCAGACTGGTATTTCTTAAAGAAGTGAAATATCCCTGAACTAGAGGTATATAAATCATTGTGTAGTGCCTGTTCAAATACAGATGTTTGTACAGTTTATAGAATCAAAAGCTGTAAGGGGAGAGGCCTGAGAATCACCATTTTGATCTCCCAGAGATTCTCAAGTTCCCCAGAGATTCTAATGTTCTCTAAAAATACCAGTGTATTAAACCAGCAGTAATTCCCCCTTTTACCCTTTTCAGAAAAATGAATAAATATTAAATTATGATGAGAACAAAAATCTTTGTGTTTCCAGCTTCAAGATTATGATCCCAAATGGCCAATGCACATGGATCTCCAAGATTAAAATTCTTTCCACCATTAAAAAAAATCATTTTACCATAAGGACATATGCACTAGACTGTTTCTTGGAGCACAATTCCCAGTCACCAAGACAAGGAATGAACCCAAGTGCCTGTCTACACATGAATAAATTAGTAAACTATGGCATAAGTATACCATGGAATACTATTCAGCCATAAAAAGATAGAGACTTTATATCTTTTATATTAACCTGGATAGAGTCGGAGAATGTTCAATCTAGTAAAGTATTACAAGAATGGCAATGCAAGTATCCAATATACTCAAATACTAATACGAAACCAGCAGATGAAAAAATACATGCCCACACAAGAGAGAAACACAATGAAACTCAAGTGGAGGGGAGAAGGGAGAGGACTGGTGTGGCCTCAACCAACAGGTACAACGTACGGGTACACGGGTGAAGGCCGCAGCTACAACATGGCCTCTACCTAACAAATGCAAGCAATGTCACCTACTCACAAAGGTAAATAATGAACATTAATTAATCTAAAATATTAATAAATCATATTAATCTAACATAAAAATAAATAAATACAACTAAAATTCTCTCCACCCTCCCTTGCCCATACATAGAAAGCTGTGTTCTTGTTTTCTGATGCTAGGCAGAGCCTTCACATGTGATTATTTATGTTGTCAAGGACATCATATAAAATGTAAGGCATAAATTACTTTATGGGTGGCTTCTTTTCAGCTTTCAGTATGTCCATTTTCAACTTTTATGGAAAATGAGAGTTGAGTTGGTTTCTAAATACCATTTTATGCATACATAGTTTGCAAAGAAGTGTATCCCTTTTGGTTAAGAAAGAAGAATCAATGTAATTTTGCTTTGGTGCGCAGATTCTGTCATTATGTTTTACTTTAGCCACATTTTTAAAAAGTGTTTAAGTACAAAAGGTGAATCCATCTGACAAGGAAGAGTTCATTCAAATTTTGTGTGAAACCAAATTCAATCTTGCTGAGACCCTCTGTCTGTAGTGCCTCTAAATAGGCCTCCAGGGTGGATTTTAAATTGGATGGACAAAGAGTTTCAAAGAAAGAGGAAAATAAGTCAAAACCTTCCCTATTCCGCTACTCCATCTACTTCCTGCCTGTAGTATAATGCAGATTAAATCTGAAGAGGCAGAGGGAAGACTCACCCTGTTTTAAAGTTCAATCTTGTGGAAAATACGTAAAATTCCAAACAAATCCCAGAGTAATGTATGTGGAAAGAGAAGACACCTCCTAAAAATGCTGCACACAGATGTCTGAGCTCAGAGAGGCATGGACTTGTAGAACTTTGGAGCTCAAAAGGTGCAGAGAGAGAATCTGTGTCGTACAGAGCAAGAACTTGAACCCCAGAGAGGGGCGGCAGCCCTTTCGAACTTCCAAAGCAAGTCAGTGGCAGAACTGGCCGAAAAACTGCGTTCTTGGCTTCCAGCCTCACACCTGCCTCCATGCTGCCCCTCTGAGCTTCCTAGGATTGCACTCACTACACCCAAATCCCACCCCAATCCTTCATGTGCTATGCAGAATGACCAAGCCAAAAAGGATCATCTCATCCTTGCCTCTACACACACTCCAAAAAAAGCCCTGGTGGCTCTACCCTCATTGAGAAACAACTCCGTTATACTTAGTCATATAATAAGTATAAGAACCAGCCAACCTCTCAGGGTGTCAATGCATACCCTTTGGGTTTCATTGAATTACTCCCCTAATTCTTGCAGCCAGTTTTTCAACCTCAAAGCCTGGCTTTGGAGCAGGAGGGTCCGCGTGTATGCACATGTATGTGTGCCAGTGTGTGTGTGTTAAAGGGAATGGCAGCCAGGGAAAGCCAGTCATGTGTACCTGGAACATGGCTTTGATCAGTATCACTCACTGGCCTAATAAAATAACTTGTAGCCACAAAGGCATCCAAGCACTGAGGCATCTTAACCACTAAGCACGGAAGCACTGCCATCTGACCCCAAAGCCGTGGGCCCCTTATTTCAGGCGGCTGAATACTTTCTTTCTTTTTTTTTTTTTTTTCTTTTTTATTAAATCATATCTGTGTACAATAATTCAGCCATGGGGTACAGTGTACGGGCTTCAGATACAATTAGAGATATTTCTTGATGAGGCCATTGCATGTGCCCTGAGGGGGAGGTCCCCTTATCACTCACCTGCTGTCATTCCCTGGGGGAGGGGAGGGAGAGGGCAGAACAGCCCCAGGGGCCTTAACTAGGGGCTCTAATGGGCTCCTTCAGCCTCTTAAGGAGACTTTCCCAAGTAAAAAGGTGGGGGGCAAATTTATGTTGCTTATTGTAGGACTACAGGGAGGGACCATAAAGGCCCCGACAGCCTGTGAAAGCTTGCCTTGAAGGTGAGGAGATGGAAACAGGGGAGAAAGAAGAATAGTACTTTCATCAACTGTTTTATAACTGGTTAAAATCAGGCTCCTTCCACATCTAAATGGATCTCCTGGTCCCACACTTAAATTGGGAAAACGAAGCCCATTGGTGCCTTCGTTCCCTTTGTCTGTTTCTGTGACTAATGTGCGATTGGAACTGGCTTTCCTGGGACATGAGCCTGTCAAGCAAGCTGCTGGGAGACAGTGGCCTGCTCAGCTGATGGTTGGTGGGGCTGTAGTCAGCTGATGGCAGGGCCGGGTTTGGCAATTCCAGGCTGGACGAAGCCAAAGCAGGTCCAATAGATGCGTCTGCACCGACAAGCCAGCATCCGCTCCCTTCCCTGGAGAACTCTCCCTGGGAACCGGTATTTTTTTCCCTTGAAGGGAAGCGGGCAGGAGGATGTCAATGACAGTGCAGAAAATTGTCTCTCAAATCATAAAGAAGATGACCTCTGATGCCCATTGTTTTCATTCTCTCTCCCCTTCCCCAGCCCCTCTCTGTGCGGTGAGCACACACACACCCGCGCGGGCATAAGCTGGCATGCACACACAGTGGGAAGCCCTGTGGCTCCGTCTAAGCTAAGGCAGCTCAATTAAACTAAAAAGTAAAATCTATTCATGAACATAAGCCCCGCCTCCCCATTTCCTATGGATTTTGCTCTTGTTGGCTCGCTGGAGCGCCCTCATGTGACGCTCTGTTGTAACACCATCTTTTGGAAGAATATAAGAATATGCTGAGAGCCAGGTTTGCCACAATTCAAAACATCAATTTTCTCTTTCCACCTTTATGTTTTGAGTGGGTAAACGAAGCTGAGAAGTACTATGAGATGGCATCAGGCCTTCACCACCACCCTCAAATGTGTGTCTAGGCAAAACCTTGGCGAGTCTCCCAGTGCTTGCAGAAGGAGGACTCTGGGAATGGTTATTTCCCTCCCAGCCCTGATCCACGAACACAGTTCTGAACCGGACAGAGACCAAGTCGGAGGGAGCCGAGCTGTGTACTGCTCTGCTGCATTAGAGAAGTGGTCAGTGAAGACTGAGCTGACCACTGGGCCAAGAGTCTCTTTAAGGAATTAAAGCTAAAGAGGTCATATACATATACTGTTTCTCAAAGTCAGGCTCAGGGAACACCAGCATCAGAATCACCTAGAGTGTTGATTAGACTTGAAGGTATCTGGGCCTCACTCTGTACCTGTGGAACCAGAATCTCTGCTATTGTGCCCTACGATTTAAATTTTCAATAAACGTTCAAGTTGAGTGGTAGCCACAGTAATGTTTGGACAACCTCTTTTAATTTTTTTCACACCCTCTCAGATTAGAGATTTATATGTATTTTTTAATTCAGTCATTTGTACATAGATCCTACATACATTTATGCCATTATGGGATTTGATGTGTTGATTATTTGTACAAATTGGAGTGTTTACATGCTGCTAATCAACATAGCTTTCACCTCTTTTACCCAATTACTGTGTTAATACATTTGTGTTCTACACTTGACAGGTCCAACTTGCACTTGCAATATGCTCTATAGGGGTGGTACCCCCTATTAACCCTCCATCAACCCCCCCTCGCCTCTCCCTCCCCTTCCGAGATTTATATTTTAACAAAAGCCTTTAATTCCATAGGCCAACAGGGTGACCTCAGATACTGGGGGGACGGCGTTGGTGGGGGGGGGGGACCGGGGAGATATTTTTAAATTAGCAGGAGGAGAGGGTTGTTTTTTTTTTTTAACAGAGGCAGGTGTACAGGCACCCAACACAAAGAGCTAGCCCGAGTTGACCTCCTCTGTTCTACCTCTGTGGGTTCACCCCAGAGCTAGAGCACATGTTGGGGGTGCAGAGTTCTGGGGTAAAGAGCTCGACCTAGAAACTTGGATATCCAGTAGGGAGGGAGAAGAGGCTGTCGGGAGTCAACTCGCCTCTAGAGGGCGCCAACCCAGATAAGAGGAGCGTACGCTCCACTCTGGTCCCTCCCGCCTCATTACTTCTGCCTGGGAAATCTTACTGGAGCTATCCTTTGCACCTAAGTTTTCTGTCAAGGAAAGAAAGACTAATACTTATGTCAGCATCAATAAGTATATTATTATTATTATTAATTTTGAAAGGTCCTAGGATTAGTGTGAAGATCCTGTCTTAAGAGAGATATTGTGAGCAGAGAATACAAAAAGTTTCACACAAGCTCAGTTTGCAGCAAAGAACAGGGAATGCCTGGTGTGGGGTGACTTGCTCTCAGCCCCCTTCTCCCCCACCCCACTCACCATCCCCTTTCTCTATTCCAGCCATGTGAGGAAGGATTCTGTTCCTGGAACCCAATGAACACTGCTGGCCATCATGAAGGATTGGAGGCTGGTGTTGGAGGTTTTTCTGGGTCAGGTAGACTTTCTTCCACCTTGGGCACAGACCTGGATGGTCATTCTCATTCCCATCCTTGACAAGGATTTGGATAAAGCAATGTGCGGGCTGTCATGGGGCAGCTATTCAGAGAAGAAGGATGGCAAGGAGGGAGTTTTCCTTCCAGAAAGCTCTGAACAAGACGCCAAGGGAGGCAATGAATGGGGCAGAGGCTGGACTCTGTCTAAGCAGAGGGAGCTTACCCAACTCTGTATGGCCTTAGCTAATATTCTGAAGAGCCCTAATTCTCAGTTTCCTCATCTGTAAAGTGACCCTAAATAATAATTCCTACCTTAAGGCTTTTATGAGGATTCAGGTATGCAAATCAATTACACTGTGTCTGGTACAGACACCTACTGTGTTCATACTAACTGTGGTGATTTGATGTTTGGGAGCTACACTTTTTAGTTTATAGCTTGAAGGTCTGGGTAAGACCTCATTCTTGTTTTATTTCATATTTTCCCATTTATTCTCCATTTTTACTCCTAGTTTTCCTACTCCCTCCCTTTTCTTCCTTCCTGGGATTTTATATATATGCGTGTGTGTGAGTGAGTGAGTGTGTGTGTGTGTGTACATGTATATATATACACACACACATATATATATCCTTGGATTTTTTAATATCTCTTAAAAATACAGAACTTTGTTTTGTGGGTATATTAAATTTTAATATCCTTAAGCAGTAATGTGCTATAAATCGTTTTCACCTTTTGCACTCAATGCTAAGATTTTTAGAGGTAGTCATACTCCTGTTTGCCAATTGTTCTCAACTTCACAATGTAACAGCATCACTTGGGAAGCTTTTGAGAAATGCCAGTGTGTGGACCTCCATTCCAGTTATTCTGATTTAATTTGTCTAGGGTGGAGGCCAAGCCTCAGGTCATTCTTAAGTGCAGCCAAGATTGAGAACCACTGCTCAGTCCACTGCTGTATATAAATCTTGCTCACAGGCTCGGATTCCTCAGGGAGAAAAAGGACCAGGGGTCTTTTTCTGGCTTCAGCAATCTCTGCAGCACAATCAGGTCATGATGACCCTAAGGACTGTGCCAAAAGGAAGAAAGAAGGGAAGAGAGGACAACTTGCAGCCATAGGGGTATATAAGTCAGGGTATAAATTGGAACTCCCACCCCACCCCATTTGCGAGACTCATGGAGCAACAGGTTACTGACGCGTCTGTTTGTCCTTTTAATCCCTTGGCATTTATTGAGTACCTCTATGTGCTAGACATTCAGACAGGCACAGGGACTGCATCGGGGAGCACACAGACATTGTCTCAGCACTCAATAGCTTTCAAACATGTTAAAACACAGCCTCTCAGGCCCCCTTTCCAGAACTTCCAATCTGGTAGGTACAGGGCTTGGCTCAAGTCTGCATCTTGACCAATTGCGACAGATGATACTGATGCCTGTGGTCTGGGTATCTTTTTAAATTCCTAGTTTTATACTACTGTGGTCAAAACACATTCTGAAGGTGACTTGAATTTTTCATATTTGTTGAGCAATGCTTTATAGTTCAAGTGGTAAATATTCCACTGGACATTAGGAAAAAAAGGTATATTTGGTTTTGAGGTAGAATTCACTCTATATGACAAGTTTGTTAGTCATATTCAAATATTATATGTATTACTGACATTTTGCCTTCAGGTTTTACCAATTTATACTGTTATTAGATGCACTCAAAGTCAAGATTATTATATAGTATCTCAAGTGAAATAAATCTTTTATGATTATAAAATATCTCTTTGTCTGTAGTAATGCTTTTGCCTTTAAGTCTGTCTTAGGATAGTGTTTACATAGTATATGCTTTTCTATCCTTTTACTCTCAAACTTTGTTTATTCGTGAAAGCAGTCTGGAATCTTTATGTTCTAATTAGAGTAAATCTGTTCACATTTTACGTGATTATTGACTTATCATGTGATTTCTACTTGTCACAAAAATACTCCTTTTTTATCCTTTCTTGACTTTTTCTGCAGTAATCTATTATGTATCTATTATGTGTTGGTTATTGTATTTATTGATTATGTATGAACTATTGCATTTTTCCTCTATTAACTTCTTTTATTTTTTTTTTTTGAGACCGAGGCTCACTCTGTCACCCTGGGTAGAGTGCTGTGGTGTCATAGCTCACAGCAACCTCAAACTCTTGAGCTCAAGTGATCCTCTTGTCTCAGCCTCCCAAGTAGCTGGGACTACAGGTGCTCACCACAGTGCCCAGCTACTTTTTAGAGACAGGGTCTCACTCTTGCTCCAGCTGGTCTCAAACTCCTGAGCTCAAGCAATCCACCTGCCTTAGCCTCCCAGAGTGCTAGGATGAGCCACCATGCCCAGCCTCTCTGTTAAATTCTTGATAATCCATTCTTTTCCTATACTTCAGTGATTATGCTATTGATTATATGTATCTGTTTAACCTACAAAGCTAAATACAAATTGGTGCCTTTACTATTGCCCAGACTTTATAAAAGCTCAAGAACACTAATTCCCTTATTTTTTTGTTATTGTCGTCATGCATTTTAAAATCTATCTTAAATTCCACAGGACATTGCTTTTTTAAGTACTAAACAATTTAATTTTTTCCTACATAATAACCACTTTTATTGCTCTTCATCAAGGCCTAAGTCTATAAGCTTCATTTTCCTTTCATCTACAGAAAACAGTACTCTACAGTATTTTTTTTAGTGCAGAATTGTTGGTGACAAATTCAATTCATTTCTAAAAATTTGTCTGAGGCTTGGTGCCTGTGGCTCAATGGGCTAAGGTGCCAGCCACATACACCTGAGTTGGTGGGTTCAAATCCAGCCCGGGCCCACAAAACAACAATGACGGCTGCAACCAAAAAATGGCCGGGCGTTCTGGCGGGCACCTGTAGTCCCAGCTACTTGGGAGGTGGAGGCAAGAGACTCACTTGAGCCCAGGAATTGGAGGTTGCTGTGAGCTGTAATGCCACAGCACTCTATCCAGAGTGACAGCTTGAGGCTCTGTATCAAAAAAAAAAAAAAATTGTCTGAAATGTCATTTGTTTAACTTGCATTTCTGAAAGATTTTTTTCCCATTGGGTATATAATGCTAAGTTGGCAGTTTTTTGTTTGTTCATTTTTTGAAGATGCAGATTTGATCTGCATTTGATTTGATCTGTATTTGATTTCTGTCATTTGGACTAAGAAGCCAGCTGTCAAGCTTATTGCTGTTCTTTTGAAGGTAATAGGTCTTTTTTATCTCACTGATTTTAAGATTTTATTTTAGTCTTTTATTTTTGACAAGTTTAATATGCTTTGAGTGAGTATGTTTTTCTTTTTATTCATCCATTGTGAGTCTGTGCTTATCTCTTTATATCCATCATTTTATATTCTTCTGGGGAGAAAATTGATTTTTCTCTTGATCCATCCTTTTTAAAATTACTTTTCTTCTTTTCTATTACAAATATGTTAGGCCCATTTGCTGTGCCCCATACTGTATACCTTATGGTTGTTTCTGTATTTTGTATCCTAAATTTCTCTGCACTTTAGTCTGATTATTTTCTCCTGATGTATCTTTCAGTTGTCTAATTTTCTCTTTAACTGAGTTACATCTACCCTTAAGCCCAATGTTTGATTTCTTAATTTTCTCTATTTCATTTTTAATACATCCTTTACAAAATTTCATTTGTGTGCTGAAATTATTCTCACTGTCCTCTATTCTCCTAAACGCATTAACCACAGTTGTTTAAAAGTCCACATCTGATAACAGGCTCTCCTATGGTTTACTTATAGAGTCTGCTTTCATTCCATTCTTTGATTTTTTAATCTAAGTGTCATATATTGTGCATGAAAATGTTGGAGAAATAATTTGAAGCTCTGGACAATGTAATCTTCCTCAAGAGGGACTTTACTTTTCCTTCTGGCGGGCAGTTAAAATAACAGTGGATTACTTTAATTCAATATAGGACTGAGCTAAATTGAAGCTAGGTTTGAGTGTTTGAAAGGGCTATTCTAGTTAGGCCTTGCTCCTAGAGGCAGCCCTATAGTTTTGGGCCTAAACCAAAAACGTTGCCTTTTTATCAAAGATCCTCCATCTTAGTTGACCCTGAACTCCTATTTTTGTCCTGTGAGTTTACAACTACTCATCTTTTTGGCCACTAATCTTGAATCAGAAAATTCCTTGAAAACAAAAGTCAACCTGAATACAAGACTCACCATTCTGTTCTACCCTTTCCTTCACTTTGTGATCCTAGCTGCCCAAGCACTGATTTGGTACCTCTGGTGTCTTCAAACAGATATGGGTGAGTTTTGTATTGTTTGTGGTTGATTTATATTGTTTATTTGTATTTATATTTTTCTACTTTTCTGGAAGCAAATTTTGAAAATACAAAATTGGAGCAAAGAAATAGAAAGCTTCAGAAAGGAAATAAATGACACAAAGAAAAACCAAAAGAAAATTTAAAAACATAAAAATGCAATAACAAAATTAAAAATTCAGTTGGTAGGCTAAACAACAGAACAAAAGAAAAAACATCAATGAGAAAGTTAAAATAGACCAATAAAAACTACCCATTCTGAATGACCAAGGTATGAACAGACTAAAAGAAATTAACAAAGCCTTAGAAATATGTGGGAATATGACAAAAAAATTTATGTCATTAGAGTTCCAGAAGGAGAGGAGAAAGAGTGTAGGGCTGAAATATGCTTTAGAAACAATGGCTTAAATTTTTCCAAACCTGGCAAAAAAAATGCCACACATACATACACACACATACACTCTACTACAGATTCAAAAATCTATGCAAACTCTAAATTGAATAAGCCCAAAGAAATCACACAAAGACATACTATAGTCAAGCTTTTGAAAATTGAAAATTTAAAAAAAAAATTGATAATCAGCCAGAAAAAAACATTGCATTACCTATAAGGTGAAAAAAATATATAATGAAAGTATATTTTGAGGATAGGAAAAAGTGGCACAACATTTTATAAGTGCCAAAAGAAAAGAAACCTGTCAAAAAGAATTCTATATACAGAAAAAAAAAAACCCTTTAAGAATCAAGACATTTTCAAATGAAGAAAAAATAAGAGGATTTATCATCAACAGAATTATGTTAAAAAAAATGGATGAAGTAATTTCTCTAAACAGAAAGGAAATTATGAAAGAAACCTAGGAACATCAATAAAAGGGAAAATATGGGTAATATGGGTATATTTTCCCTTGAGTTTTCTAAACTGTATGTGTTAGTGGAAGCAAAATTATAATATCTCTGATATGTTTTCCAATGTAAATATTTAAGAGAACTGTATTACAAATGGAGGATAGCTAAGTTATGTAAAGGAAGATAAATTTCTCTACTTTTCTCAAACTGGCAAAAGGTTAACATCAATAGATTGTGATAAGTTGTGTGCATATGTGTGTGGTGTAGTACCTAGAGCAACTAATAAAAAGCTATACAAAGATACATACTCAAAAACATTATAAAATACATAAAATAATCCAAAAGATGGCAGGGAAAAGAAAACAGAAAACAAAGAGAACAAGGAGAAAACAAAAATTTAAAATAGCAGACATAGCTTTAACATAAAATTACATTAAGTATAAATGGTCTACATATACCAGTTTGAAAAGACTCAGATATTTGTAGAACGGATTTGTTCAAAAATTACCCAATTATATGTGTTCTTCAAGAAACTTACTTCAAATATAAAGGCCTGGGTAGACTAAAAGTAAAAAGAGGGGGAAGGACCTATACCATGTAAACAGTAATCAAAAGAAAGTAGGAATACTATAATACTATTAAAGTAAGAATGGCTACTTTAATCAGATAAAGTAGACTTTGAACAAGAAAATTACCAGGCACAGATAGGGGTATTACATAACATTAAAATGGTCAATCAATCAAGGAGATAGAGCTATCTTTTTTTTTTTAAACAAGTGAACAGTTTATTAAGAATTAAACAAAGGTATGATGTGATACAGTACAAGCAAGACACTCAAGATAGGTATAATAGTACCACTCACACAAAAACTTAAATTTCACCTCAAAAAAAAAAAAATCACAAGACAAAAGAGAAAGCAATTTCACTGTTATAAGATAAAATATTTCATGCAAAGTATTAATTCTGCCCCCCCAAAGCCCAACCTCCCAACAAACAAAAAGCTATCTGGGAATACTTCTATACTAACATATTAACCACAGTATAATCATTCATAGGAAAACAGTAATTAAGCAACGAATTGAATTAAATAACAAAGTTCAAACCGTCATAAACTCATAGACCACAATGATTTTAGAAAACAAGCAATTCCAGAAATCTTATAAACAATAAAAGAAATATTTGATCTGGATACACCTGATATTGAAATTGGAGAAAATACATTGTTATAAAGAGAAATTACAAACATGTTTCACTTATAGGTGAGGATGCAATATCCTAAACAACATATTGACAAGTTGAATTACAAAATTAATATTTAAGTAATATACTTTAGTCAGAATTGAATCCAATTTATATGAAAGTTAGATACTATTTTCTTTTCTTTTCTTTTTTTTTCGGTTTTCTTTTCTTTTTCGGAAAGAAAACCGAGATAGAGCTATCTTAATGGATATCCAGCCAACTGAGTTTTGACAAAAGTGAAATTCAATGCAGGAAGTATAGTCTCATCAACAAACAGTGCTGGACTAAATGTATATTCATAGATCAAAAAGTGAATTGTGAGCTAAAGCCTAACACCTTCTAAAAACTTTAACTCAAAATGAATTATAGATTTGATCACAAATTGAATATAAAGCATAAAACTATAACACTTTCAGAAGAAAATATAGGAGAAATTCATCAGGAAGTTAGTACTTGGTGAAAAGTTCTTAGATCTGACACCAAAACCATAGTCCATAAAAGAAAAGATTGATAATTTTTACTTCATCAAAAGTAAAAATGTATTCTCTGTGAAAGAGCCTAAGGAGGATGCTGATTAACTCAGCCCAGACTCACAAACATGGGTCAGCTTAAGATGGGGACAATGCAGGTAAAGGATGAAGAGGACCCAGAACAAGTCCAGACTGGATAGTATTTTAGCCGCCATGACCAGAAATTCACTGATTTCTTAGTACATATTTGTATTAAGAAACAAAAGCAAGAAATAAAAAAATAAAAGAAAGAAATAAGGGCAACAAAGAGATTTCTTTAGAACCAACTCCATCAAATATCATTTTCATTTCATGGAGCCAAAGTGAGTTTTAAGGTTTCAGGGTAGAAAAAAAGAGGCAAAAAATTCCATTAAGGTTCTGAAACATAAGCACAGACATGTGCTTATCATTCCTGTCCCCAAGGAATGCAGGATCCTGGTAGGGACTGAGTCCACAGAGGATGACTTAGATGAAGCATTTAAATAGAAACCCTTCAGAAGTTGCCTTTGTTGAAACCCTTTCAGAAGGTTGTGGGGAGGAAGCCTACAGTTAGCTTTTCTGTAATAATTTACTCTCCTTTTTCTCTGTAAGTATCAGTTGCTATATTTATACATTTATAATTAAGTTACATTTTAATCTTAAACTTACTGTACAGGAACTATTTAATAGGCACTTTTTAAAACTAAACAAATGTCCAACAGAAAGTACAAATGAATTAGAAGGAGGAGTGGGGTTTGGAAGCAGAGAAGTACAGAAAGGTGTATGGAACAAGGAATTTAAGATTGTGATGGGGACTGCTTATTATAACTCTAAACCTTCCTCCTTTCCTTTCTCCCTTCCTTCTTTTTCTTTCTCCCTACCTTCCCGCCTCCCTTCCTTAACTAAAAAAATCAATTATTCAGCATATGTGGTGGTTGCTGGAGATGTAAAGTTGATATTGTATAAGATATTTCCTATCAAAAAAGAGACCTTTTCTATTAACCTATTCTATTCTACACCTATTCTAAAAAAGAAAAAAAAATGCACCTTTAGGATCAAGGATAATAATGATGTTACTTAGTACTTGACATAAGCAGACAAAGTCCCGGGCCCTTTGATTTGATTATACAATAGTGCATGTAGGGCAAAAATTATTCTTCCCATTTCATAGACAAGGAAATGATGAATCAGGGAAGCGACGTAGCCTATCCAGAATTTGAAACCTGGGACTGCCAGAATGCGAAGCCCATGTGCTGTGATCTTGTCTTGAATTTTCTACATGCCCCTTAGCCTCTGTATTCTCTGTAAATATCACTTACTTATAGTCTAGCACATAGAACTGTAAAGACCTCATAAAATCTTGAAATCCTCCAAATTCCATAAGTGACTATGTTTGATGAGTGATGGCCCCTTATCTAGACTCTAGTCTGGATGAGAAAGTGCAAAGGGCAAGAGAGGGTCAGAGTTGAGAGAAGCCACCCTCCTCCCTAGAAGTCACCTCCTTGCTAACCGCAGTGGCTGCTGAGGCCTGCCAGTGCATCAGCCCACCCAATCTTCCCAGCAATCCTATGTGGTGGTGCTGCTGCTTCCATGTTACAGACAAGGGCACCAAGGTCCAGAGACCTCAGCTAACTTACTGAGCTCACTCAGAGAGTAACTACCATAGCCTGGACTTACAGAGGGAGTCTTGGCCAGCATTTAACCCTAAACACCTGTTAATGTGCATTTCAGATTTAACCATGCACCTGACTACAGCGTGCAACCCCTCACAGGCATAGTCTCATTTAACCCCAAAGACAACACTAAAGAAAATCAGTACCATGTCTCACCCATTTTACAGTAGAAAACAACGGCTGATTAAGATCAGGCAATGAGTTGTATGTTCCAAGACAGCAAGTGTCCAACAGAAAGTTTCTTACTTTGTAAGGAACTTAGTAAGTTCCTTATTTTGCAAGGAAGCAGAGGCCAAGGGATCTTCCTTGGTATGTTGGCTTATTAGCATCCTGGCGTGAGGGCCTATTGTCTGGCTGTACCCTGGCACTTAGGGAAGGGGTCCATTTATTCAGCTCAGCATGTGGTGTTTTGCACAACCACCCCCTTTTTGCGGTGTTTAAGACACACACATTATCCCTCCCACTGAGCCTGGTTTAGTGGAAAGTACACAGGATTTGGAGTTAGTCTTTCAAAGTTAAGGATGGAACCACATTTCTTTCACTCACGGCTACACAGCATGGTAGATGAACTAGACTCAGACTCTGGAATCTGATGGCCTGGGTCCAGATCCCACTCACACCTTATCTCCCGTGCCACTCTGCCTCTCTGTGACTCCATTTCTCCGTCTGTAAAAAGTGTTTGATAATAGTGTGCTTATCTCATGGCTGTGAAAACATAAGAAAATCATATGTGCTAAGCCCCTAGAAAACAATCCTAGGCTAGGGGAAGTGTTTGCAGTGATTTCACCTCCAGCCTTCCTACAGCACCTGGACATAGGACTTGCTCAGAATGTATTTCTAAAATGTGGGAATTAACCACAACCTGTTTCATCAGCTGCTGCAAAACAGTGTGGTATTTCTACCTCCCTCCTGCAGCTGGCTTTTGTGGCTTTTGAGAAGTGCCACAACGAACAGATACAAAAGCACCTGGGACCTCACCCTGGCACATCGTTGGTGCCAGATAAGCTTTAATTTACCCATTGATGGCTTGAGCCTTAGCTGAGTATTCAGCAAAATGGGGAGCTTCATGAAGCCTCCTTGGTATAATAATGTTATAATAAGGTCAAAATGCTGTGTAAGCAATGAACTTCTGTACAAATGTAAGTAACAAGCATTTCCCACCATTGACTCCTTCCCTAGCACCACCGCCCTACAATCACTGCTTCCTTCCCTTTCTGGTTGGAAGGTGCCCTCCTGTTTCCCCCTGCCTCCTGACTTCTCCCACCCGTTGTTACTTCCCAGCTGCCCCTGGACCCCTCTACCCTCCTCTGGACAGATCCTCCTGGCCCAAAGAGCCTTCTGGCCCCTCTCCCTTTGCCCACTGTGCTGCTGGCAGGAAGCCCTTCCCTTCTCCCTCCCCGCCCTGTTCCCTTTGGTCACACCCTGTACACATGGGGATTATTTCTCTTGGCAGCAGGTGTCTAGTTGTCAAAGAGACAGATCAGTCTTGGCCAGGAGGAGGTGGGAAGGGAGGAAAGGAAATGAGATCCAAATGGAGAAGGCCCCCCCGGCCAGGAAATCTAAGAAATGAGGAGGGTGTGAATAGAAGCAGCTGAACCAAGAAGAGTGCAAGAAAGTAAATCCTAGATCTTATCTGGGATCCAGCTTCCCCCAGACCAGCAAACCCAAACAGGAGGCAGAAGGGTGCCGAACTGCACAGGAAGGGAGAAGAGAAAGGAAAAAGATCACCTGCTCTGAAGATTTTTTTCTAATTACTTTTGCATTTGCACTTGACCCCTGCAAAACATAGCATAGGATTGTGGCAAAGATTAAATTAGTTACTAACCGTAAGCCCTAGATCAGTTTTTGGCATATAATAAGTGTGCGAGTTTGAGCCAATTGAATTGTTTATCATCAGTCTTGCTAACAATGCACCAAATGAAGATGGATTTGGGGAGGCAGAGACATGTTGTCAAGTTCTATGACAGCCACTTCCTGGCTGTGAAAGCTTGGCCCAAAGCATAGCTCCCTAATCTGTGAAATCACAGCAATATTACCCTCCTTGCCTCGCCTTGCCTTGAATGGCACCTGAGAGATATTCCTTTTCTCCTTATTTCTAAGTTGAAGAAATAAAATTTGAGAAGAGGTGACATCACCTTGTATAGTGACATTCCTGCCCATTATTCAGAGTCTTCAAGAGTCCAGGGCAAATTCCAGGGCATTGGCCATCTCTCCCCAGCAGAAAGGATGAGGAAAGAAAGAGCCAGGCTGTCAGAAAGATGGGTGAGAAAGGGGCAGTGGACATGCAGCGTGGCCTTGGTTTCTGGAAAGAACACTGACTTTGCAGTCAGAATATCCAGTTCAAAGGGTTTGTCATTTACCAATTGTGTGACTTTGAGCCAATTATTTAATTTCCTTGAGTATGAGCATTTTGGGGATAATCAAATGAGGAAGTATAGGTAAAGCTGGAGAATTAGTCCAAAATCTTCTGTTTGCAAGGGACAGAAAAAAACTTAAACTAGGTTAAATAGAAGAAGGGACCACAGCCTGACCTGGGCAGGAGTCTGCCCAAGGCTGAGTTCCCAGATCACTGGCTTCCTATCACTTCCCTCTCACCTCTAACTTATTTCTCCCCTACCGTTCCCCTTCACTCTCTCATCCATTTTTTCCCTTTTCAGTCCTCAGTTGTTGCCTTTGAAGAGTTGATTCAATTTCCTTTCACCTAAGTTCTGTTTACTTTTGAGAATGTGTACTTTCATTCCAAATGCCTCCTGCCTCCTTCCTTCATAAACTTGGTTCCATGGAAAAGACAAACCACGAAAATAGAAACCTCGTAAACCAAGACTTTGACAGACTTACTTAGGGTCTTTGAGTCCAAACCCTGTTGATTCTTCCAGAAGGTCAACCTACATCTCCTGGATGTATGTTTTGAATTCAAATTCCTGAGGGCATCTTTCAGTGACCAACATTTAAACATCATCTTCTTGGGAAGTTTCTGGAAGGACACTCAGATCTAGGCTAAGAGATTTGACATTCCATTTGTGACCCCAGCTTCCACTCTGGAATCCTGACTTCAGTCCCCCTGTTCATCCTTTCTCATACATTTACTTCCTATCACATGCCTGACCCACTACCAACCCCAGAACATACTCGTGCAAATAAACCTTTTGTTTACAGCCATGCAGACCTATTTTGGGTTACCCCAGAAAGCATGAACCACCACCCCCATTCCAGTGGAAATCTCCAAGTCGTGGCTCAGGCACATCTCCAGGAAATTTGGCCCTTTTCTCTGGTTTCACGACTATTTGCCGAAACATACCACACTGTGGACATTTGTTTGTCTGCTTTTCTGTCTGATTTTTATCCCTTCAAGATCAGAAACTATCTTAGTTGCCTACTTCCCTCCGCACCTGGTATAGCAGCTGGCACACAGTAGGTGCTCAAGGACTGTGTGAAAACCAAAATGCCAGAATACCTGGGAGATGATTACATATAATTGGGCCTCATACTTCATTTAAGACCTACTGGTGGAGTTTTCATAGTCCATTTATCTACTGCTGTGTAACAAAACTCCCCAAAGCACAATAGCTTGAAACAACAGCATTTTATTATGTCTCGTGGTGTTTGTAAGTTATAGATGCAGGAAAGGCCTGGCTGGACAGCTCTGGCTCAGGGGCTCTCCCTCAGTTGTAGTCTGACAGCAGGTGAAGCTGGAACAGTTTGAAGCCAGAGCTTTTGGGAGTAGAGAGTTTGGAGTGTGGGTAAGCGAGATGCTTCATGGATTCTTAAGCCCTCTCCATGTGATCTCTCTGTGTCAACTAGCTTGGGCTTCCTTACACCATGGCGGTGCCAGGGCAGTTGGGCTGCTTACATAGAGACTGGAGGCTTGCAGGGGAGGTGAGGGTTCCAGCAAGCAAGGGAGAAGCTGAACCACCCTTTATGGTCTAGACTCAGCAGTCACACAGCGTCACTTCCTCTGTTGGCCAAAAGAGTCATCAAAGCATGTCTAATTTCAAGGCAAAAGAACGTAGACCCCACTCTCTATGGAAGGTGCCTTAAAGAATTTGCAAATGCATTTTAAAACCTCCATCCACGCTTAAAAGCAATGGGGGCAGCAAAAGAACATCAATGGAAAAACTAGCAAAACTGAATGAAGTCTAGAATTTAGTTAAGAGCAGCATACCAACGCTAATGTAAAATATTTTGGCAAAGTAAAATATTAGGGGAAAACTGGGTGCTGGGTATATGGGAACTCTTTGTTCTATCTTTGCAACTTTTCTATAAACCTAAAATTATTCAGAAATAAGAATTTAATTTAAAGGAGAAGGCTACACATCCCCTCCTCCCCACGCTAAGCACTGGTAGAGCGTAAGTGGTCTAAAGAAGCTCATGTGTGTGCCGTAACCAAGAACTGATTCTGGTGACCTTTCCTATTCTGACCAACCAGGATTTGACACACTCTCCTTTGAGCCCACTGTGGAGTTCCACGGTTGCTCTCATCACAGCTGACTGTAATCACCTACTTAAGGGCACATCTCTCTTATTGAATGCTGTGTTCTCTGAAGGACCTTTTCTGAACTGGTCTTTTTAATCCTCAGTGCCCAGGACAGTGTTCAAATTATATAGTAGTCAGTTGAACGATGTCGAAATGACAGCTTTGTAGCTCAAAAAGAATTGAATAGTGGCAATCAAACAAACTTGAATACGATAGAATTTACTTACGTTATTCCGTGCATTTGCTTAAAGGAAAGGAGTCCGACATTCTTGGTAAATGAACTCTTTCAGAAAAATAAGTATTGACTCACATTTTTTACTGGGAGCTCCACAAAGATCTCAGGATTCCTTACCCATTGGCTTCTGGAGTCCTTTCTAACTTCACGTCTCCAGAACCCACGCCTTTGCTGGACTGAGAAAGTGTGCCTTGCCCTAGTAGGCCAGCAGCCAGTGGCCGTGGGGCTCCAGATGTAGACGGGATCGTGCAGGGCGGGGTCGCTGATAGCAGAGGATCCAGGCCCAGGTGGAAGGCAGCCAGGCACAGCAGAGCAGGAGGCTGCAGGAAGTGGAGGAAGAAGTCATCTTGCCAGCAGGCCCCACCCCTCTTCCTTTTTGCAGGAGGTTAAGCAAAAGCCACCAGATGAAGCCATTCAGGCCTGAATAGATGCTCTAACAGGGCTCTAAGAGGGGATGATGCAGTTCTCATCATTTTCTCTTTTTAGTCCTAAGCTTAGGAGTCATAGCAGCTGTCTGAGATAGTCTCAGACACTATGTCCCTTTACAAGGCCCACGTGAACAAGATATGGCCACCAAAAGGACCAGGCAATTTGACAGTCTCCTGCACACCACATTGCTCCTTCCAGGGTGGGATTTGAGATGTGGCCTCAGGAACATCTGAGGGGAGAAGGTGGGAAGTGGAGCTTTGGTGGCCAGAAGAGCCCAGCCAACACCATGGTTTCCAACCTGTCACTAAGCCAGATCCAAAAATGTGTTGCCTGTTTCTCTGTTTATGAATTATCCTTCCCTGAACAGAAAGAACAGCTGGGGCATTTTGTTCTCATTCTTTGAACATGGCTGCATTTAGGCCTTTCCAGTGTCTTGTTCTCCATAGTTTAACACACATGGCAATAAAATATACAGCCATTTTTTGTGGTATTTAGTTAATGACGCCGTATCTGGCAGCCTCTCTTCCTTCACCAAAGCCATCTTTGGGAAAAGTTCTCATTCAGACACTCCAGAAGTTGTTTTTAACCAATGAATCCCAAGCCTTAAACATTTTCAGGCAATCTGGTTCTTATTTTAACTGAAACTAGCTTATTCTGCTCAGAACAAAAGAATGCCAACAATTCAGCAGGCCTTCACACTGCTATGTCACCAGCCAGAGCCTTCCTGAGCTCTGGGAAACAGCAGGGTTTGGCTTCGGGAGGTTAGTAGTAGAGCAAGGACTCTTGATGGTCGTTTCAAGGCATCTGTTTCTAATTGGTGTCATTCTTTATCCTACGGGACATACAGCCAGGAGTGTGTTTAGCACCAATACAGCCTGACTACAGAGAATCTTTGGGGCCAGATGTGATCCCAGAGCCACAAGCCACATTCAGTGGGAACCTAGGTGTGGTTGACACCGGGCTAACAGGGAAGGCTTTTTGTTGAACACCAGGAACGCAAGATCAGCTCAAGGATCTAGATGCAAAAGAATGTTCTTGAAGAGTAGCCCTACAGTGTGCTCTTCTCTGGAGGCCACGGGTATCAAGGGCAAGTGGTAACACCACACTTAGGGGTCTACCTGATAACCATCTAGAAAGAATAGTATGCCCCGAGGTCCTTAAACCCCATCACAAACCCAAAACGTGTCTGCCCTTTGTAACGATATCTCAATCTTTTGGCGACTTTGGAAAGTATTTCTCTTTGGAAGAATTCTTATGGCTTCAGGCCACCATTCTAGAGATGACCCCTTGAGAGTCATTATATTTAGGCTCATCCTGACTGGTTTCTTCCCACTCTTCTTTTCTCCTTTCCCTCATTTGGTTGGTTGACATGTAATTATTGAGCATTTACCTATGTGCCTGATTCTCCTGGGGTCTTGGAGGTTACAGTGATGTGACTGTCAGAATGTCTAAGTTATGTTGCAGTAACAACCTATCTCAGGAATTTAATGTCTTAAGACAAAAAGGTTTGTTCTCCTCATGTGTCTTTTTTTGAGGGGGGATTTTATATATCTTCGATCTATTTTTTAAATTTCAGATTAATGCAAAGGTAAAAATAACCAGGTCACAATATTTGCATTTGTTAGGTAGAGTCCTTCTTGTAGTTGTGTCCTGCACCCAAAGCGTGTGCCATACACCCCTACATTGTGCCCATTAAGTGGGAGCACCCCAACCCTGCCTTTCCCTCCTCGCTTGTTCCCCCTCCCCCCAACTTGAATTGAGGTGAGTTTGAATTAGATCATTTATTGGCTTCATATTAGTATTGAGTATACTGGATACTTGCTTTTCCATTCTTGTGATATTTTACTGAGAAGAATGTGTTTCAACTCCATCCAGGTTAACAAAAGATGTAAAGTTACCATCTTGTTTTATGGCCGTATTCCATGGTATGCACACTTTGTTAATCTATTCCTGACTTGATGGGCATTTAGGTTGTTTCCACATCTTGGCAATTGTAAATTGAGCTGCAATAGATAAATAATCTAGTGCAAATGGTATCCATTGAGGATCAGTGAGAGCCCTGACCTCACAAGTCCAGAATCTGGGATGGATGACACCTGCCACCATGGGCAGGAGGCTTTCGGGTAGCCAGAAATGCCATGAGCATATAGAGGGTGGTCAGGTGGGCCTCTCAGAAGAGGTGGTTGAACTGAGACATGGAGGACGAGAAGGAGGTGACTTGGAACAATCTGGTGCCAGAGCTCTCGAAGAAGCACCAGCAGCGCAAGTTCTTGCATCTGAAATAGGCTTGGCACACCCAGCAGACAAGGCCAGTGTGGCTGTACGGTGGTGAGTGAGGGGGGAAATAGTGGAAGATATGGCCTGGCCACTAGGTCCCCAACAACCAGACACTACTGGGCCTCAGAGGCCAGAACAGGGAGTTGAGGCTGTTTCAAACTTTTTATTTTATCTTGATATTTAACTTAGTGAACAAAGCCCACTTCAGCTTCCAGAGATGGCATACCCTTGCAGAGCTGGGCCCTCAGCTGAGATGTCCCCCCCCTCATCCAACTCACTAAAGTGTCACTTCCTCCCCTGATATCTCAGTATCAATCACACACTTGCTTTGCAGAGTCCCACACTCCTTTGAGGCTCCTGCAGGCTCCTTGAGCGCAGAGATCAAGTCCCCAGCATAGCACTGGACAGTGGTAGATCCTGAACTGATTTTGAACAAGTGAATGAACTAAGTAATATGCTTCTTGCACTTGTGACTTCAGGCAGGCTATGGGACAGAGCTTGGTAAAATGCCACAAACCCACCATCATTACCACCACATGACCTAGACACATAGAGTGTTTGATGATGACCCTCAGAATTGATTCAGGAGGGGCCAAGTTTACTTCATGAAAACAACCAACAAGATAGGCAAAGGCACGAAGAGAAAGAGGATGTACCGACTATATCCTGCACACCAACAGAGTGTAAGCTGCTCTGCCCACAAGACTTCACTTAATCTTCACTTAGTAACTTACCTGAGACCTACTGCATAGTAGTGACGGGAGATGCTCTATAAATATTAGCTGCTGTCATCATCATCGTCATTATTTTAGTTATTATCATGACTACTGAAAAGAAGGAGGAGAAGTTTAAGAACATATGTTTCGAGCAGAAAAGGAAGCTCAAGTCCAGAGCGCTCCAAAAATAGGGAGGAGGGCCTCTTAGGCCAGAAGAGGAAGGCTCTTAGGAAGTCTTGGACCCCTTGAGAGATCCCAGTGACCGCTATGGAGCTATTTCCGGAAACGTGAACATACACACAAAGTTTGTACAGATCTTCAGATTTACAGACACACAAAAGTCCACCCATGGATTCCAGAATAATAAGTATGAATGGTGACCCTGTAACGCTAACTATGCACCAGGTTCCAGGCTAAACACTTCACCTAAACTATTTTATTTAATCCTTCAAGCAGCCTTTATCATTTCCTGTTATTATTTCCTCCTTTATGGACAAGGAAATGGATCCTAACAAGTTAGGTAATTTGCCAAAGATCATATAAGGTGTGACAGTCACTGGGAGTGATAGGATTTAAACCAAGCTGCTCTAGAGGAACCCACCACACCCCACTGTCTCTCAAGACCCCATTCCCTGGAGGTGCACTGAGTATGTGAAGGAGGGGCCTGCTCTCCTTAGAACAAACTCCAACCAATTAAACGAGAGCACAGGCTACCTATTCCTCTCACCTGGCACCCACAGACCAAGTCTTCTTCCCAGTGCAGTGATCAAAGTACAAACCACTTGATTCTATGGCCATCAGGCTCAGAATCCGCTCCAGAGGTGTTACTGAAACCATGCCAACACTTTGGAATGATGAGTTTCAACATTCAAGCAGAAACTTCCTCTCCACCGATTCCCTCATTCCCCTCTCCTAAGGAATGTGCACAGATTCCTTTTCCACCTCGGGGTGTCAGATGTGACTGTGGCTTGAGCTCTCACCCACACTCCACCTTCAGTCTGCTCCCAGTCCTTTTCCATTAAGGCCAGCAGGGGAACAGCGTGACAAAGAGGACAGGCCAAGAACGCAGGGCAGCTCTCACACCCGCAGAGTCAGGGAGCATGCCTACAATTAAGTATATACATTTCTTGGGGAGCCGGTGAACAAATCACTGTCATTGATGATTTATTCCCCAATTTGCTTTGAGTATGCACCTCATTAATCAATAATAGAAAATGCCATGAAAGCATTGGTGTTAACTGTCAGCAAAAGGCAATGCACCGATTCTTTTAATTAAAAGAATGTGTGTGTGTATGTCCATGTGTTATATTAGATATGGTACATTTTTAAATTGCTTTTTCACATCAAAACCAATGTTAGGCGGTTGGAAGAGAATTCACAGCATACTGTGAATTTACAGTAAGCAGCAAGAGTCCTGGCGCTTCTGGGCAGTGTATGGTAATTTGACATGTGGCCTAGTCCAAGAGCATTCTGGGAAAGGAGATACTGTTCTCTGGTTCCAGGCCAGGCTACAGTAATCCAGAATAAGATCCACTGCCAACGCTCCACCAGAAAGCATAGAATACAATGAGACACAGCATCGTGTCCTTTTGGGTACCAGGTAAAATTGATTCTATTCTACGAAGGCCATGTATATGGGATATGGAAATTAAGTGGTCACCCAAAATTAAAATAGTTACGGTTAGCAATGCTTTCCCCCTTCTCCAAAGTTCTGAGGATTAGAAAATGTTTTTAGATTTAAAAAATCAACAAAAATTAGTATTAAGAATTGTACTATTTCAGTCATTTTAAAAAGGTGACCTAACACCTTTTGTAACAACCTGGATGAAAGTGGAGACCATTTTTCTAAGGGAAGTATCACAAAAAATAGAAAAACAAACACCACGTGTACTTACTATTAAATTGGAACTAATTGATCAACTCCCATGTGCATATTTGGTAGTAAAACTCAATGGAGAGCAAGCAGGTGAAAGGGGACAGGAGGATAAGGTCAAATTCACACCTAACAGGTCCAATGCATACTGTCTGGGTGAGGGGCACACTTACAACTTTAACTCAAACTGTATGAAAGCAATTCATGTGACCAAAACATTTGTACACCCATAACATTTTGAAATGTTTTAAATGCCTTCCCCCAAATTACACTATTTACCTGAATGAAGTAGAGAAAAGAGGAAGCCATTACAATATAAGATGAATTTCTAAACACTAGCTGGGTTGTTAAAATGGGCAGCACACGCAGGGAACACACTTTTAAAGGAGGAAGGAAATTAAAGACTTCCACCCAATCGGTGCTACCAGCCTACACGTGATCAGGCTTCCACTAAGGGGAAGGTGGAGGTGAGAGGCCCAGTAGCTGCCTGGGTATGAGTACAGGTTTTGTCAGGCAGGCATGGGCTGAATTCCTGGCTCAACCAACTTCTAGCTGTGTGAACTGGGGCTGAGCGCTTGAATTATCTCATCTCTCAGTTTTTGCATCTGTGAAAGACACAAAGTGGTAAGAATATCTGTAATTTATCAGAGAGTTACAAAAGAGGATGACTGTAAATCAATTAACAGACTCCCTTGACCCCTTGGTCATGCTCAATAAGGCAAAAGAAAGTATAGCAAAGCAAGCACACAAGAACCAAGGTGGGGGCAGGGGATGGAGAGCAGATGCACCTTGCAAGGCCATGGATGGCTTGGAGGTTATGAATGAATGTGCACACGTAAGGGTAGAGAAATTTATCAGAGCTGTTTGGGCAGGAAGAAAGTAGGATGGGGATCAGTGCTTAAAGGAATAAGACAAGGGGAGGGAATGAAATTCCTTAGTAATGGCCACATGCCTTTTGCCTGGTTATTTCCCATCTCAAGCCTCAGTTCCGAGGCTGGAAAATGGGAGCTTTGGGCTAGAGAACTCTTGGGTCCCTCCCAGCTCTGAAGGTGGAGGAGTCTGTTAGCTGGGGATCACAGTAGGCTGAGAATTTCCTGGCATCCTAAATATAATGTTTGTTGTGTCCCTGTGTTTAGATCAGTGTTAGGCCCCTATTTTGTAAAGTAGGTACCCTTCCCACTCCTCAAATCAGGATGAGAAATGGGCCAGGAGGGCCAGCAGATACACACTGATTCGATCATAGGGTAGATGCTGTATTTGGTTTCCTTACTGATCAGGGCATCTGAGACCCAGTTTTGTGTGTGTGTGTGTGTGTGTGTGTGTGTGTGTGTGTGTGTGTGTGTGTGTGTGGTTGGTGGGGGGGGGGGACACACAGGAAAGGGAGGAAGTCACAGGCAGTCTTGCAGAGATGTCCCATCACTTGCAGAGCTCCAGGTATAACATGGCACACCTCACGGTCAGACAGCCTGCTTTGATCTTGGATAAGCCAAATAACCCTTCTGTGTCTGTTTCCTCATCTGCAAAATAGCGTTATGAATATCTACTTCATAAATCATGTGGAAGGCTAATGAAGATATCTGTACTATAATATATCCAATACCCCCATTTATGGGACCTGCCTCCTGCATTTCATCTACTTGGTCACCATTAAAGATACATACCCATTATATTCTCTTACGAGATGTTTATTCATTGAGGAAGAATTGTACCCTTATCATCTTTCTATCTCTCACAATGCCTAATGTAAAACAAGTGTTGAACTTTAAATGAATTGATTGAGAGGCCAGCTCTGTGGAGGAGCAGGTGCACTCTGCAGGGCAGTGAGCACTCTCCTCACAAATGCAGTGTGCCTCCAAGGTATACCAGTCCTCTTTCTGCTGTTATTGTCTTTCTGCCTTTGTGTCTCAGTTTCTTCACCTGTAAAAGCAGAGCAATTGCCCCATGGCATGCCAACATTGCATCACCATACCTCAGGCTATCAGCTCAGAACCCAGGACAAACCTTATCTAGTCCTATGACCTCATTATCAAAATCATGGACCAGGATGGACCCCACCCTTGATTTAGCTCATTGGTATGAACACACAGCAGACATAAGAGCTTGTACTATCCTTGCTTATTCAGGGGAGTTGCTGTTATAACCACAACTTTTATCTTCTTATAAAAGATATTTATGTTAAATTACATTATAGACAATTTTTCAAGTCCTCAAGCATTCTGAACTTGAGAATATGAACTTGAAGAACATGGTTTTTAAAATTTGGAGTCTTTTTAAAATTTTTGGATATGCCAGATCCAAAGCATTTGGAAGTAAGTTGGTATTTAATATACGACTTACAAAAACAGTCTAAACTATCATGAAATTCATGACTAAGACTTCAAAAGCACAAGCAACAAAAAGAAAAACAGACAAATCACACTTACTTAAACTACAAAGCTTCTGCACAGCATAAGTAATAATCAACAGAGTGAACAGGCAATTCGTAGATTAGGAAAAAATGTTTGCAAACTATATATTCTACATGGACTAATATCCAGAATTTGTGAGGAACTCAAATAATTCAATAACAACACCAAAACCCTTCAAAAACCTCATTAAAAAGCAGGCTAAGGATACAAATGGACATTTTTCAAAAGAAGATAAACTAATGGCCTACAAGCATCTGAGAAAAATGTTCAATATTGCTAATCATCCAACAAACACAAATAGAACCACAATGAGAAATCATCTTACACCAATCAGAATGGCTATTACTGAAATAACAGATGTTGTCAAGAATGTGGAGAAAGGGGGACTATTGGTGGGAATATCATCAAGAACCCAAATCCTTTCTGTTTCTCCACTCTACATCTTCAGTGTGGGTTCTCTCCTTAGTCTAGGAACTGAAGTCCTCTGTGCCATTTCCAGATGTAATAGGTATATATCTGGACATGACAATTTCCAGAGGCAAAAATGAGACTATCTCTCATGTTATCTTTGTAGAAGAAAGAACATCTTTCTCCTAAACCTTCTAGAACAGTGATTTTCAACTGGTGTGCCATGAGAGGATCTTATGTATGCTGTGAAAAATTTTAAAGATCATTAATTACTTTTCTAAAGACGTTCAAAGCACAGTAAGTATATTCTTTTTTTTTTTTTACTTGTATTTGATCAACATAATTTAAGTGTGTCGTGGAAATTTAACTCTATTTCAAGTGTCCCATGAGATTAAAAATGTTGACAAACACTGTTCTAGAAGGTCTCCTTTCCCATCTATTGTGTAGAGCTGGATAACATCCCTATTCTTATGCCAACCATTGGCAAAATGGATATGGGGCCACCATGGTGAAGATTTACTTCTAGGGCTATAAATGTGTTTTCAGAGTCATGTAGGATAGGCAGATACAAAAACATACCCTCAAATTTGGAAGTCAGGAAGAAGAGTGGCTAGATGGCAGGAAGGCAACCAATAATATCTGCTAACATCTTTAACATTAACTTGACATTTGATGGTATTCTTAT
The DNA here is from genome assembly GCA_963574655.1 of Perodicticus potto. Classification (NCBI taxonomy): domain Eukaryota; kingdom Metazoa; phylum Chordata; class Mammalia; order Primates; family Lorisidae; genus Perodicticus; species Perodicticus potto. The sequence goes on from CAUYRH010009055.1 coordinate 37,126, forward strand.
CTTTTCTTGCACACCATCACTTGACTATATACTCCACAAGGTCAGAGATCTTTGTCTGTATTGTTCTATGATGTACTTCTGACATATAGGAAGTGCCCAGCACATAGCAGGCTTTCAAGAAATATTTGTTGAATGAATGAAATCTTGACTACATTAGGGCACCGACATATTACAAATGTGGAGACGGAAGTTGAGATCAGTTATGTGGATTATCCAGCCATCTCGTCATTGAGTGTCAAAGATAGATTTGAACTTTTATTGGCCAGATTCCAAGTCCAATGTTTATTTGAATCACTTTGGCTAGCTTTCTAATTTATCAAAAAAGTACAGATAAAGTGTTCTCAAATTTCCAAAAACACAGGTATTAATTCTTATTAGGAAAGTTAGAAGACTTCATAGAGAAGGCATGTATAATTTCTATACGGAGTTCTAGATACACATTCATACAGGTATAACAAAATAACTTTTCCTAGGTAGGATCAAGTTCAAAATTCTAACTTTTCATGTAAAGACTATAAGCCCATAACCTGAATATGAGCATAATAAAAACATTTTTCATGCTTTTCTTTTAAAACCTCTGTGCTATTTTTGGCTACTGTATTTAATATAAGCCACTGGGTATTACCACCTTCTACCTTGGCATATCAACATTTACCTTAAGTCATAATGTGAGATTGGCCTCATAATATGGAGTGTTGCACCTGGACCACTTCATTCATCAACACAATCATCCAACAACCATTTACTGAGCATGCCATGAGCTTCACACAGCAGAGAACAGCATTGATCAAGCACCTGCTTGTATGCTGTGCCCAGTGGTGGTGGGAGCCATGAAGGGGAATGAAGCCACGGATAAGGGGATTGAAGCCATGGATAGGGACTGAGTCCCAGGGCAGTGAGGTGGGAGACAAGGGGGATGATATTTTTTATACTTAGAGACAGGCAGCCCCTCAGCTAAGATGAAGGGTGAGATCTAAGTGAAGTGAGGGAGTGAACTTGGTAGTCAATGGGGTGAAGAACATTCCAGAATGGGAGAACTGGAAGCATTAAGACTGTGAGACAGGGGAATGCCTGATGTGTTAGAGGAAGCATGAGGTCAGTGAGACAAGAACAGAAGGAACAAGGGGGCAGAATGACATATGAGGTGATCAGACGTTCCCAAAGTGTGTCCATGAAGGTCCATGAGCTTTGCAGGCAGGTCTGTGGCAGGGGTGGGGGAGGAGGGGGCACTCCCTCAGAGCTACCTCCTGGATTGCTGTCTAGGGGAAGGGGCACATCAGCAAAGGCCATCATATAATATCCACATACCCAAACAAAATCTCCCCCAGCTCATCCTCTGGGAGAAACTATGGGACATAGTATTTATGAGGCCGGATTTGGAGGCCAGGAAGACCTGCAGTGGAATCTGGTTTCCATAATGTACATGGCAGCACATACTGCTATGGTCTGAATGTGACCCCAAAATTCATATGTTGGAAACTTAACTGCCAATGTAACTGTTTGGGGAAGTATCTGGATGTTGAGGGTGGACAGGGTTTTTGCCATGAAGGCCCCATCCAAATGAATGAATCAATGCAGTTATAAAAAGGTCTTGCAGGAGTTGGTTCACTCTCTCCTGCTCTTCTGCCACATAAGGACACAGAGTTTACCCCCTTTAGGGCCCTTCTACCCTCCACCATGTTATGATGCAGCAGGAAAGCCCTCATCAGATGCTAAAACCTTGATCTTGAACTTCTCAGCCTCCAGAACCATGAGAGAATAATTTTCTGTTCTTTACAAAGTACCTGGTCTGTGCTATTCTGTTATAGCAGCACAAAATGGACTAAGACACATATTTTGGGAGGAGGTGGAGCAAGATGGCGGTCGAGACAGTCACATAACACATCTCTTGCAGGACATCAGGTGAGAGGAAGGGAGCTCTGGATCTTTCCCTGTGTGAATTGTTGGTGTGGATGGACAGCTGGAGAAGCGCAGAGAATTGGTGGATTACTGTATTTGAGGTGTAGTGCAAAACTGTGGACTCTGCTATAGACTTTTCCCCTGCCCAGCAGAGATGCGGCAGCTGGCCCCTCCCATAGGGAGGACAGCATTTCGCAACTCACAAAATCTAATTGATGAAAATTTCATTGAAGCATGGATTCCAGATTTTGGCGACCAGAAAGGGGTGCTGCTTGGAGCCATAGAGGACTAGGCAGCCCAAGGGAGAATTGAAGTGAGGGGATCCTGCCCAGAAACAGACATTTTCAATTGTCCCAAATGGTGAAAACCTTTTCCCCAGACCATTGGGAGTAATTGATCTGACAGTGTCATCCCTAGTGGGGAATCCTGGTGAGGTCTGACTGTGCAGGGTGCGCAGGGAACTGGGGCATGGAGGAGACACTCCGAGCTGTGGAAATTGGCATAGAGGGTCCCAGTGCACTTCAGCTGTGGAAAAAGCAGCAGTCGGAGTGGTAGCAGCAGTCCCCAGCAATGCCCAGAGCCACCGCAGTCCCAGTGGCGAGCCCCTCCCCCACAGTGTGGCAGTTGCAGCGGCAAGCCCCTCTCTCACAGCCAATTGCAGTTGCCAGTTTCCCAGAGAACGTGAGAGCAGAGTGGAGAGATTTGTGAAACGTGGACTCCTATACCAAATTTGGAGGTCTGATGGGAGTGCCATCTGGAGCAGAACACCCAAAGTAGGGCACCTTTTAAGAAAGCAAACTGTTGGAGAAACTCCAAAAATGATCAGAGGCTAGATAGAGTGGTTTCCATTGTAACAAAGTAAATGGTGAATCACGTATAAGCCTGGGACCCACTCACAGCGCCATCTGGTGTCCACAAAGTATATTGCATTATAAATTTATTCCACTAAAGTTGACATCTACCACAGACATATAGATATGTATTTCTATATATATACAAGAATAATATTTTTGAGGTTGAGTTTTTTTATCCTTTTCTCAGAGGAGCCATTGATAATTAATTTTTTATTTCACTTTTTTTCCTTTTTTATTTCCTTTTTTTCCTTTTTTCCTTTCCTTTATTTTCTTCTATTTCACTATTTTCCTTTCCTTTATTTTCTTCTATTTTCTTTCCTTTCACTTTTTTATTTCCTTTTTTTCCTTTTTTCCTTTCCTTTATTTTCTTCTATTTTCAATTGTATTTTTATTTTTCCTTTCTTCTGTTTTGTAACTTTTTACAAACACTACTTTCTTTTTTCCCTCTCCCCTTCCTCTTCTTCCTTTCTTAGGGGTTCTGAGAGTGATTACATCAGATTTTTGAGAGGCTGGGTTTTTTTTCTCTTTTCCCAAGTATTTTACAAGTATCATTATTTTTATTGTAGATTTTTTTGTTGTTGTTGTTCAGTTTTTTATTTGTTTGTTATGGTTTGTCTGTATGTCCATGTGCTTCTGACTGTGGGTGCATCTGTGGGCTTGTGTGTCTGGTAGCCTTTTTACTTATTTATTAGTTCATTTGGTTTCAATGTGATTGGTGTTCTAAATCCTTGCCACCCTGATCCTTCAGTCTACCCCCTCCCCGGGTCTGGAAGTCGAGAAGTCCAACTCATCCAGAATCCAGATTGTCTGCATTTCTTAGCTAGGACCGGGCATTGCATAGACGGTGGCTGTACTGCTTTGCTGTTCCTGTGAATCCAGTAACTATACAGGAAGACACAAAGGGAAAGGGGACTGTCCTGGCCCAAAGATAAAGAGTATCTCAGCAGCAGACAGAGGCTAGGGCCCAAAGATAAAGAGTATCTCAGCAGCAGACAGAGGCTAGGTTTCCCACACTGTGGGTGGAGGCTCGAAAGCTGCTGAAGTGCACGAACCTAAGAGGAGGCTCCTTCTACTCAACTTCAGCATTAGTAGAGTGATCCTGCTGCGGTCTAACTTTGGACAGTCATCTCTGCATATCTGCAGCCTTCCAGAGGGAGCCATACCT
>CAUYRH010009056.1:0-11554 GCA_963574655.1 Perodicticus potto
AAATTTTAGATTTAAACTTAACCATTCAACAACTGGATTTAACAGACATCTACAGAACATTTCATCCTAATAAAATTGAATACACGTTCTTCTCAGCACCCCATGGAACATACTCAAAAATTGATCACATCTTAGGTCACAAATCCAATTTCAGCAAATTTAAAAGAATAGAAATTATTCCTTGCATCTTCTCCGACCACCATGGAATAAAAGTTGAACTCAATTAAAAAAAAAAAAAAAAAAAAACTCATCCTAGAGTGAGGACAAATGAGGACAGAGAGGTGAAGAGATAATTTAATTCTGTGGAACTTAATTAAACTTATTAAGGTTAACTGAAAGTGAATTTTGCTCAGAGTCTAGTTGGTTTCATTAAACTTTCAAAATACCAGTACTTAGACTTCAGAAGAATGCCCTGGGCCTTGGTCTTATTCTGATGCAATTAGCAGGAGAACTGCAAGGGAGTGTGTGTGTGCATGCAACCTCTGTTGGGGGGGCGACAGTGCTACAAGTAATCTTTCTCATGATAAATGGGGACAGAGCTGTGACTGGGAGTCAGAAAACATCTCTGTTCTGTCTTGAGGTGTGTCTGCTGTGCAGCCTTAGGCAAGTCACTTCAGCTCTCTGGGCCTCTCTTTTCCTCTGTGTAAAGTGAAAAAGACAAGATTAGATTATAGCTTCCAAATTTAAGGAGCGTCCTCAGACCCACTAGTCTAGTTCTGTGCTTATATCACACTTGTAATCGTTTGCTGTCCCTTTGTGACAGACTGAGAAGAGTTTTATTCCCAGGTGAGAGCAAGGCCAGGCGTCTGTGGGGTTCCTAGCACACTGTTGTGTAGACAGAAAGGACTCTGCCTGTAGAGCTGTCTTTGGCATGTGTTGAGCTGAGGTCAGATCTATGGATCTGGATGGCTTATTAGAAAATTCCTAAGATGAGAGTGACATCCACATGAGCCTTTCTGCTTCAAAGAAGGCTGAAAATGAGAAACTAGGATTAATTGAAAAGGATTACTCAAAATAAGGAGTGGCTATTTGCAAAGTGAGCTGGGGTGAAATGTTGATGGCAGGGTGAGGGGCAGGACTGTACTGCGTTCTTACAGACGCTGTTTTAACAACAGAGGTCACTCAGGGGAAGCCTGGACATGGAAAGGCCAGGCCTCTAGATTGGGGTATAGGCCTAACCACTTACTATGTCAGTGACTGTGACACTGGGCCAGTCCCCTCCCCTCCTCGATACTGAGGGAAGGCTCACCCCAGTCCCAGGGCCCTCATGTGAGTCTGGCCCATTCCTGATACACAGTAACCATTTCTGTCATTAATGATGCTCCATGAGAGCTGCTCCTGTCACCCTTCCTCCCCTCCACAGTTGGACTAAAGTTAACCAAATGGCTTTTATCTTGGAAACATCATTCTTGTATGCCTTTATTTTTATAGATTTTTTTCTTTGTTTTGTTTTCTCTTCCCTCCCTATTTCTCTCTCTCCTTTCCTTTCTCCTCACTCCCTTCCTTCCTTCCTTGGTTACTTTTTTTTTTTTTTGCGATTTTTGGCTGGGGCTGGGTTTGAACCCGCCACCTCTGGCATATGGGGCGGGCACCCTATTCCTTTGAGCCACAGGTGCCACCCAGTTACTTTTTTTTTTTTTTAATTTTGAAACAGAGTCTCACTCTGTCACCTGCCATGGCATCATGACAGCTCACAGCAACCTCAAACTCTTGGGCTCAAGTGGTCCTCTTTTTTTTTTTTTTGAGACAGAGCCTCAAGCTGTCACCTTGGGCAGAGTGCCGTGGCATCACAGCTCACAGCAACCTCCAATTCCTGGGCTGGAGCGAGTCTCCTGCCTTCGCCTCCCAAGTAGCTGGGACTACAGGTGCCCGCCACAATGCCCAGCCATTTTTTTTTTTGGTTGCAGCCATCATTGTTGTTTGGCGGGCCGGGGCTGGATTCGAACCCGCCAGCTCAGGTGTACGTGGCTGGCGCCTTAGCCCGTTGAGCCACAGGCGCCGAGCCTCAAGTGATCCTCTTGTCTTAGCTTCACATGTAGTTGGAACTATAGGCTGAATGGTTACTTTTGAAGCTATTTTTTAAAAGACCTGGTTTCCAAGGAGACTGTTAGGAGGTCCTGTGTTAGGAGATGCCTGGTTTCTCCCTGCTGGGGGCAACCCTGCACCTGTACAAGTCATTCCTAGTCAAGACCTGGCAGGTGCTTGCCAAGAGTTTTTAAGGCATGTTTCCTGTTACCCCAAATCGGGACCCCTTCAGAGTTCCCACAGGGAGGGGACTGTTGGTGTGGTCTGGAGAGAGCTACGCTGGCTGCCATCTCTGGAAATCACTTGTCACTTCCCACATGCCCAGACCCACCTGTGTCTGTCACAGGTGGGAGTTTGGCTCTTTATATGTGGGTTTGAGGCCACTGAACTGTCAGCTGCCCCTGCAGCAAGAGGGCTCCTTAAGAAATCTACATCCTGGGGTGGCGCCTGTGGCTCAAAGGAGTAGGGCGCCGGCCCCATATGCCGGAGGTGGCAGCTTCAAACCCAGCCCCGGCCAAAAACTGCAACAAACAAACAAACAAAAAAAAAAAAAGAAAAAAAAAGAAACCCACATCCCAGGCCCTGAGGTAGGGGTGGAGGAGAAGAATCTCTTACTGAGCAGCTTGGTCATGGAGGTGGTTTTTTAATTAGTTATTTGTTTATTTATCAATCTACCCAAAATGTATTTAGTGCCTATAAATAGGTCCTTGCTCAATGCTGGGAATTCTATATTGAGTGAAAAAAGTCCTTACCCCCCTCTGGGGGTATACTGTTTCTACCCTAACTCCTTACAAAAGGGATATGAAACAGCTTGTAAAATTCATAGAGAACAATAAAATTTAACACTAGTGAGAAAATTAGGACATGTTGAGAACAGAGGAAAATAAAATGAAGTCAAGCTGGGCACGGTGGCTCACACCTGTAATCCTAGCGCTCTGGGAGGCTGAGGTAGGTGGATTGCTTAAGCTCATGAGTTTAAGACTAGCCTGAGCCAGAGCAAGGCCTCGTCTCTAAAAATAATAGCTGGGCATTATAGCAGGTGCCTGTCGTCCCAGCTTACTTGGGAGGCTGAGGCAAGAGAATTCCTTAAGCCTGAGAGTATGAGGTTGCTGTGAGTTGTGACACCATGGCACTCTACTAAGGGTGACAAAGTGATTCTGTCTCAAAAAAAAAAAAAAAAAGAAAAGAAAAGAAAATGAAGTCTGGGGAAGGTTTGGATGTGGAATGTGTAGCTTAACATTGGTATAGTTATTAGAGTTTGGCCAAAGTCTGACTTTGAGCTTCCCAGTAGTCGAAGCAAAGAGGGAAACAAGATGAGTTTTTTGGTTCATGGTGTCCTTAAAATACGGGCAGGTCAGTTCCTCTGAAGAACTTTACCTGATAGATACCTGTGGTTATTTATAAGGAGACCTAGCATGATAGACGGATAAGCAGGTTGTCTTAGCTCTGGCCTTGTGGTCTGTAGGGAGAACTGAGGTTGCATGCCCACCCCAGCACCAATTAACCTGGGTGTTTGTGGCCTTTAGAGGTGAAGTCAGCAGCAGTTCTTGGTGCTAAAGCTACTAGCTACCTCAAACACTGAGAACAGGATGCTGAGTCATATCCTGCAGAGTTGTAGCATCCTGGCTTCACAGGCCCTTCACAATAGGAGACTCACATGGGAAGGTTGACCCCTGCTATTCCAAATATGTGGTTTCAGAGTAGGAAAATACTAAAATTAAGTCTTACATGGGCCAGGGCTGTGTGTGTACACACAACGACCAAGAGGAGCTAGGAGGGCAGAGCTACCCGGCATTCTTCTTGTGCCCCATGCAAGGCTGCTTCTGTCTTTGGAAACAAAGAGGGAAAAATGGTCCCAAGGCAGGGAAAGATCTCAGTTGGTGAGCGAAATGGTATCCAAGAGATGGAAGAGAGCCAGGAAATATACCAACAACAATGGTCTTAGCTCTTTATCACCTACCAATAATGAAAAATGACAATTAGAGTCTTACCAAAATCTAATCAAATGGAATTTTTAGCACATTAACTTCCACGTAAGGTGTATTTAACTCACACTAGTTTTGAGCCCGGGGCCTCATGAAGCATGTATAACTCACACATCTCTACCTTGGGAGCTGCATAATAAAACATTGCAGCCCCAGTGGAAAAAATGTTTTTTCTAGTGTGGTAGTCAATGTGTTAAAAAATAATTTTATTAAATTTTGAAATAATTTCAGACTTACAGAAAAGTTGCAAATATAGGGCAAAGAACCTTTTGAACCGTTTGTGAGTAAGTTGCCAACCTGTTGCTCCCTTGTACTTAGAGTACAAGCAAGGGCATTCTCCCACAGACCCCAATACAGCCTTCCATGCAGAACATTAACCCCGATACAGTCCTACCGCCTCATCCTCAGACCCATGCAAGATTCGTCATATGCCCCCATGACACCTTGTTAGAGAAAGGATCCAGTTCAGGATTGCTCTTTGCATTTACTTGTCCTTTCTCTGGGTCTCCTGCAGTCTGGAGGAGAGTCAGTCTTTTTAGCCTGTTACGTCCCAGATACACGTGCCCAGCACTGTCATTTTGTAAAACGTCCCTCGGTGTGGTGTGTCTGATCTTCCCTTGTGATTTTATCTGGGCTCTGCTTCTGTGGTGGGACTAGCACATGAGTGATTCTGTGTCCTTGTTGAGTCCCATCAAGTGGTATGTGACTTCCTTGTGTCCCACCGTGGCGACATTCACTTTGGTCGCTTGGTTGGGTTTTAGTGAGCTTCTCTACTGTACAGTTATTCTTTTCCCTGTCATCATTAAGAAGTTTTTCTTGGCTGGGCCTGGTGGCTCACACCTGTAATCTAGCACTTTGTAAGGCCAAGGCAGGAGGATTGCTTGAGGTCAGGAGTTTTACTCAGGACCAGCCTGAAGAATATAGTGAGACTCCATCTCTACAAAAAATAGATAAATCAGTCAAGTATGGGCACACCCCTGTAGTCCTAGCTACTTTGGAGGCTGAGGCAGGAATATTGCTTGAGCCTGGGAATTTGAGACTGCAGTGAGCGATAATGACACCACTGCCTTCATGCTTGGGCAAAAGAATAAGAACTTGTCTCTAGGCTCAGTGCCTGTGGCTCAACGGGCTAAGGCACCAGCCACGTACACCTGAGCTGGCGGGTTCAAATCCAGCCCGGGCCCGCCAAACAATGGTGGCTGCAACCAAGAAATGGCCGGGCGTTGTGGTGGGCGTCTGTAGTCCCAACTACTTGGGAGGCGGAGACAGGAGACTCGCTTGAGCCCAGGAGTTGGAGGTTGCTGTGAGCTACACCAACACAGCATTCTACCCAGGGTGACAGCTTGAGGCTCTGTCTCAAAAAAAAAAAGAACTTGTCTCTAGGTGTGTGGGGGCTTTAAAATTATGTTAATGTCCTACACTCCCATCATAGTACTTTTCAATCTGTTTGTGTTTGTGTGGACTCATGTTTTTCTATTTTATTCAGTGATTCATAATCTGTCAATTATATTATTGACTTCAGTTTTTAAATCGTGCCCAGTTTAGCCAGTGGGATCTCATTGAAGCTGGCTTCCACATCCCTTTGACAAGTCCATGTCATTCCTTAAGCATGTCCTTGCTGGCTCAGCGCCTGTGGCTCAACGGGCTAAGGCGCCACCACGTACACCTGAGCTGGCGGGTTCGAATCCAGCCCGGGCCCGCCAAACAACAATTACGGCTGCAACCAAAAAAATGGCCGGGCGTTGTGGCGGGTGCCTGTAGTCCCAGCTACTTGGGAGGAGGAGGCAAGAGACTCGCTTGAGCCCAGGAATTGGAGGTTGTTGTGAGCTGTGATGCCACAGCACTCTCTCCGGGGTGACAGCTTGAGGCTCTGTCTCAAAAAAAAAAAAAAAAAAAAAAGCACGTCCTTGCTTTCTGGCAGCAGATGTTCCAGGCTTCATTTTGTACTTTGCCCACCCACCTCTGGAATCAGCCATTTATCCAGGGAGTCCTGGTGCCTTTTAGTGGGGAATGGAATTTAGGAGCCAAGGTAGGTATGCTTGTTGGTATTGGGGTGTTGGTAGACACAGGGCTTTCAGTGGGTAGAATAAGGGAATGTTCACATGTGCATACCTATATATGTACACGCACACATCAAATCTGTATTTATTTATTATATGTTGAGGGCTAGTGCAGTGGCTCATGCCTATAATCCTACCACTCTGGGAGGCTGAGGTGTGAGGATTGATTACTTGATGCCAGGAGTTCAAGACCAGCCTGAGCAACATAATGAGACCCCATCTCTATAAAAAATAGAAAAAACTAGCCAGGCATGGTGGTACATACCTATAGTCCCAGCTCCTTGGGAGGCCAAGGCAGGAGGATCTATCAGGAATTTGGGGTTGTGGTAAGCTATGATGATGCCACTATACTCTAGCCCAGGTGATAGAGTTCAAGCTGACACCCTCAGTTCTGATACAGTACCTTGGGGTTCATTCTTATTTTCTCTTTTCATGCTTGTAACTCCTATTGTCTCTGGCCATCATCCCTGGGACGTGTATGTGTTTGCTTTGCCCCCACCTGTGGGCACTCTCCCTCTCCCTTGCCAGCCCTCCCTGCAGGGAGCCCTGGTTTGGGTACCACACTCCCTCCTTAATGTGTACGTCTGCGCTGCCCTGCTCTGCCTCTACAGATGATTTGGGGTCTGAATTGTTGGGAAAAAGAAGCAGATTTTTTTGATACTGTATTTTCCCAAGGTCTCAGTTCAGCTGAAATTCAGTGCTTAAGAGCTGAGGTCTCCACTTTCCTTTTCCAGCTTTTCCTTTTCTTGGTTGTGTGTGAACTGGGGCAAATGACTTAACCTCTCTGAGTCTTACTCCCTGTGTATAAAACCCCCATAGATGGATGCTGAGGATTAAATTACCTACTGTGTGTAATGCACTTGGCATGATACTCAACAAAAATGTATTTTTTTATCATTTCATTTATGTGCCCACTACACACTGAGAGGGATCCTGAGACAGAGAAATCATGACCTTACCTCTCAAGGTGCTCACAGCAGTATGGGGAAGTTAGCTATATTGTGTTGTTCAAAGCACTCAGTTGCCAAGAAGACCTGACCTTTAGGTGGCTGTAACTCACTCACAGCATTCATGCCTTGAGTCTTATTTGTTGTCTGGTTCATCCTGTGTGTGGTGAACGCCCAGTGTTCCTGCAACATCGAGTGAGCTCATCAGAGAACATGCTTTGAGACTGGGGAGGAGAACAGCACAGCCAGTGCGTACCAGCTTTTACTTTGAATCTACTATACGGCAGGCACAGAGGGAGATTTAAAAATTATGTGCGTTGCATTGCGTCCCATTGCTAAAATATGCTTGCAGGAAGATGACTTCACTACCAGTCAGTAGAAAGATGAGTCACAGAACATGATCTGGAAGGCAGGTGACTTGGGTTCCTACCACGTTCTAATAAGTACACTCATCACTTGGTATTTATGAGGATTGGTTCTGGAGGTCTCCCTCCCTGCTGAGGATACCCAAATCTGTGGATGATCAAGTTCCAAAGTCAGCTCTGCAGAACTACCTCTGTCAAATACTGTATTTTCCATCCTCATTTGGTTGAATTCCTGCCATATTTTTGATCAAGTGATTTAACCTCTAAGCCTCAGTTTCTTCACCATGGAGGTGAGAGAAGGTGCTAGAAGATATTGAAAGGGAGGAGCTGTGACTTGCCGCCAGGGCGGGGGCAGGGGGAAGACTTCCTGGAGAAGACAGGAACACTGAAGACCGTCACCATGCGGGGAGGCACCTGGGGGAGGGAGGAGGCTGTGAACGGATTACCAAAGTAGAAGGGTTTAAGAGAACAATCGCGTAGCCTGGGACAGAGCAGAAAATGTGTGGCACAGAGAATGGGAGGACTAGGGTAAAAGGTAGTACATGAATGGTTCTTATCCTTTTTCTAACTGTGCCATAACTCCCTTGGAGTCAGATGAATTAAATTCGGGTTGATGACATAATGGCTAATTGTACCTACCATAGAAAGTTAGCACAAAGAGTTTGGACTCTAGATGATGTCACGTTATTGAAATTTCTGAGGCTGGAAACTATATATGTATTTTTTGAACTCTCAGCTCAGGCATCAGATGAAAAAAAGAACAAGACCTTGGTACAACTCAGGCTCTCTGTGTCTTTTTAAACATGAGTTCAAAATGAGAGGCTGGAAAAATATATTCTTCTGTGAAACTTGCTGCATTATATTGGCGTGATTATCCTGCATCCATTATAAGAGCAATGGTTAAAAAGTTTCAGAGTGATTTAGAGGCCAGAGGCAGAGGCCAGAGATACTCCTGCTTTCATTTTTATGAGGCTGCTAGCTTCTAGAGCTGTGCTGTCCTGTACCTTAGCTGCTAGCCCTGTGTGGCTAATTAAATTAATTAGTAATCCCAGCACTCTGGGAGGCCGAGGCAGGTGGATTGCCTGAGCTCACAGGTTCGAGACCAGCCTGAGCTAGAATGAGACCCTATCTCTAAAAATGTAACCGGGCTTTGTGGCAGCCGCCTGTAGTCCCAGCGACTCAGGAGGTGGAGGCAAGAGAATCACTTCAGCCCATAGAGTCAGAGGTTGCTGTGAGTAATGATGCCACAGCACACTACCAGGGGTGGGTGATAAAGTGCGACTCTATCTCAAAAGAAAAAAAAAAAAAAAAGAAAAGAAAAATTAATTAAAATGAGATAAAGTGACAAATTCAGGCCCTTGATCACATATACTGCTTTATAAGCATTCAGCAGCTACGCGTGGCTGGTGACTTCCATACTGGACAGCACGGATAGAGAACACATGCATTCTTTTGGTCAGCCCGGTCCTGCAGGGACATCCTGAGCACCAGGCATAGAGCCGGGTACACAGTGGGGCAGGGTAGACATTGCCTGGCTCATGGAGGTAAGGAGAGCCCAACCTGGGGTGGCAACTGAGCAACTGGGAAGGAGGAGCCCCTGACAAAGTTAGGACCTCATAACTAATGAATATGGAATGGGGCTCCATACCAACACAAGAGCCAGAGAACCCAGCTCAGTTAAGATACCCTATTCTTGGAATTTTTGAGTTGTTTCACAAACATTTCCTTCATGTGCCTGTTATTTCTGGCTGGCTGGGTTGTCTTTGCTGCTGTAGCATTTCCTGCACAATATAGTTTTTTATCTTCTGCCCTCGTTCCAGGGCCTTAGATGCTGATAAACCAGATGCAGGGAGAAAGAAGCTCTAGCTCCAGCTTCCAGGGACCTGAGGCTTACGGAGCCGAGTCAGGGCACATCATTTGCAGTCTTATTTATGCAGGAAAATATAAATTCTGCTTTTGCAAGCTTGCTGGTCAGTTCAGCTGCTTGCTTCTACCCGTTGGTGTGAAGGAGAGCTTATGTAGCTGGCTCAGAGAATGTCTCTTACTGTCTGAAATATTTTAGACATTCCTTCTCTCTAAGAGAAGCCTACGCCTTCTAGCCAAACAATACATGCCCCAGCAGCACAGATATTTGTAATAAGCCCTGCCAGCATTTCTGGTCTGTGACCCCACAGTCTAATGCCTGCAGAGCTGGAATCTCTGTGTCCTCAGCATTCTGTGTTCAGAGGAACTGTTTGAGAAGCTTTGGTTGACAGGTGTGTCTCTAGAGTTACTTGTTTTCTTATGCCCGGAAGAATAGTATTTGGAATAAGGCCCTGCCAGATTCCACTGTGAAGCACAAAATGAAAAAAAGAACAAGACCTTGGTACAGCTCAGGCTCTCTGCGTCTTTTTAAACATGAGTTCAAAGTGAAAGAAGAGCCTGTGGGAGAACTGTGGAAAGAATTTTCCATCCCACCTGCCTTCCATCTTCTTTATCTCTTTATAAACTTCACTTAGCTGGGCATGGGGTCCCGAGCCTGCCTAAACATCACCAGTAGTGGTTTTGAGGTCAGTCTGTCTTTATCAGCCTTACACGCTGTTCCTGCTATTGCTGCAGGTCTGATGGTCCTGCCCTCTGACCGATGAATTAGTTCTGCATTGAGAGCCCTGAACTTGGAGACTCTCAATCATCTTCTCCCATATATTGTCCCATATTTATCTTCTGGTCTTGGGTCTTTCATCAGAAGAATGGAATTGTAAGAATGAAGTGGGAAAAGATGTACAGTTAAGCTCTCTGTAAACTATAAAACACTGTTTAGCTATTCTTTACTTGTTTAAAATGATATGCACCGAGGGCCTGTGGTAGACCAGGCATTCAAGTGCTGAGGACTTGTTTATGTTGACAACTCAGCCACAAGCCTAAGGTTTGGTTCTTAAGTTTGCACATTATGAAACTTGAATTTATGAGATCACTGAGGGATGATCAAGTTCTGAGAAACTAACTGATTTCTGCTAACCAAACTTATAAGGAACCAATGTATAAAGCAGAATTTATAAAGTTACATTTAGGAATAATGTAAGGGGGCCTTTTACGACAGGAACTGTTTGCTGTAGGGTGTGTATAACATAATCTTACTTTCCTGTTCCCCAGCCCCTCTGTTTACTGATCCTTTTTGAGGCCTTGCTCTGTATCATTTCTTCTGAGGGGACCCCCCAAGCCCCTGTGTGCATGGGCATCTGCAGCGCCCTGTGTATTCTGCTGCTGTGGAACTTGCTGCATTATATTGGCGTGATTGTCCTGTGTCTGTCTGACCTGCTAGACCAGCGTTTGTCAACCTTTTTTCTCTCACAGCACACATGAACCTATAGTTAAATTTTCATGGCACACTTAACTTATGTTGATCAAAAAAAGAGTTGACAAAAAGAATATGCTTACTGTGCTTTGAACTTCTTTTGAAAATAATTTAATTAATGATCTTTAAAAGTTTTCGTGTTGGCTCGGCGCCTGTGGCTCAATAGGCTAAGGTGCCAGCCACGTACACCTGAGTGGGCAGTTCGAATCCAGCCCAGGCCGGCCAAACAACGACGGCTGCAACCAAAAAATGGCCGGGCGTTGTGGAGGGCGCCTGGAGTCCCAGCTACTTGGGAGGCGGAGGCAAGAGACTCGCTTGAGCCTAGGAATTGGAGGTTGCTGTGAGCTGTAATGCCACGGCACTCTATCCAGGGTGACAGCTTGAGGCTCTGTCTCAAAAAATAAATAAAAAAATAAAGAGAAATGCAGAGAACTTTTCAGGTAAAAGGAACAGCATATTCCAAGGAAACTGACAGGTGAAAGAAGGCCAACTTAGCTACAGAAATTGTAAGAGGGAGTGTGGGAGAGACAAGGCCAAAAGGATGGGCAGCAGCTAGACATTTGGGGTCTTGTGGTCTTGTAAGCCGGGTTAAGACCTGTGAACTCCATCCTGAGGTGACAGATGACCTTGAAAAGTAAGGGCTTACCTGACCAGAGGGCCAGTAGAGAAGGTAGGTCAGTGGGGCCCAGCAGGCCAGGCACAATACCAGTGAGGAAGTGCTTTGCCTTAGTCTCTTGGTTTCTCCATTTTAAACATGGTTGCAGAGCCCCAGTTCTCTTGAGTGCAAAGAAGTTATTGTTCTCTCTCAGTAACAGCAGAATACTTGGTACCCCAAAAC